>JBCAUA010742279.1:0-15078 GCA_038406235.1 Peronia verruculata | reverse complement strand
GGCGCTGCCATGGCAACCATATGAAAAAGTCAACTTTTTTAAAACTGTTTTCCTCTAATTTGAACATGCTGAATACGATGGAAAAGGTTAAAATTATCTAACTTTAATAATAATAATAATAATAATATAAAAAAAAAATCATCACCAGGACCACATGGGCACACACAAGAAGCACACACAAACAAAAAAGGTGGAGAAGGTTGAAATACAGTTGAGAATCCATTTGCTGAAGAACCTTGTTAGTGCTGTCCTTGCTGCCAGTTCTTCTTTCTTTCTTCTTCAAATGCAAAGTTGCCAGCACAGTTGCTACAACTTGAGATTACTCCAGATTTCATTCAGAATTTCCACTTTAAATCACACAGAAACAGGGGAGAGAACTAGGACCAACATAAAGACCCAACTCACACACCCATTTATTTATTCACCCACTCACTAATTCTCTCTCCCTCACTCAACTCATTCTCAGTCCTTCTATTTTCCTCTCCTCATCTCTAGATATCACTGGGTTGGGGATCTTAACATAGATGATAGAAAGGTTACACAGGATAAACAGAACAGGAGACACATGAGGACTTGATGTTCTGACCACTGAGCAGGGTGGTTCACAATCAATACCGGTACATAAAATCTTTTGATAGATGCCATGTGCCATGGATCAGGAAATGTCAAGAACTAGTGATTAAATTCCAAACCAAGTGTACAAATGTAATCTGTCACTGTCTTCATGTAACAACTGAAGCTGTGGATTGCTCTTGGCAAAGAGCAGAATGGCGGCCAATTGGTCCACAATCAGCTGGAGAGCAGTGGGCGGAATAAAATATGCATGAGCAACAGCAGTGGACTGAACCGGTGACTTATTTGGAATAGGACATATATCTACACCTTTTAGCAACTGAAAAATGCCTTTCAGGACTTTTTACACTATCTGTTAGCAGTGAAGCGGTTAAGAAGTGCCAGGACCTGTTTCCTGAAAAAAAGATCAACAAAAATTATTGTATCCTATCCCCTTCTCCCCCAAACAGCCCCTTGAAGGAGCCCAATGTTCAGTAATAAACAGGGCAACGTACATGCATATCACCGCTGTCTTTCTTGTGTTTGTGTTTCTTGTGCTTTTTATGTTTCTTGTGTTTCTTTTCCTTCTTCTTCTTCTTTTTCTTGGAGCCCTCATCAGAATCGGAATCCTGAAAGAATGAATAAAAGCAAAATTTAAAATGCACTGCTCCCTAGCATTAACATTAATTTCCCTGAAATATGATATCAACAAAAATTGGCAGACAGCTCAAGGATTGCCCTGTCAATAAGTGTCATATATTTAAGATACCAATGCTGATACGTAAAAAAAATTAACTGCAGAAGAAAGCATACATTTTTGAAGATGATCTTCCAAAATCATAGTGAGTGAATGCTATCTGAAAATGCTCATCCAATTAAAAAAAAAAAAATTCACACATGGAAATGTATGGACAATACATGTGTAATTGTACAGCACGAAAAAATAAAAAAAAAAGTATAAAATATAACTACTTGCAGAAAAAAAAAAAAAAATTAAAACCCTGTGTCAAATCTATACCATGAAAGGAAAAAAAGTAATAGAAACTTGCTAAAATTTCTGTACACTCTGTGGTTAGTGTTACCAGTATTTTTGGCTGCTCACCAGAAATGCCTTAACCAGACTCAGACTAGAATCTCAAGGGTTGAAAAGAAAACATTCTTTTTTTTTTTTTTTTGGAAAGAGCCTAACAATGGTTGCTGTTCATCATGCACCTGCATTAAACACACTCAGACTAGGACTTTGAGGGTGAAAAAAAAAAAACACGTTTTTTTTTTTAAAAGCCTTACAACGGTTGCCATTCATCAAGCACTTGCATCTCTTCTGTTGTGTGCTTAACATGTAGCAATAGTGCCCACACCCCTCAGTCATTTCCGTGAATTGTTGAAATCTTTTGTGAGTGTTTAAAATCAGGGAAGGAGCTCTTTTATATTTACTGCATGCAGCCAAAGGGTTTACTGTCTAAAAGACTGATATGGAAATATGTTTAGTCTAAGTTATTTTTTTGAAGCCAAAGAATTGCAGCATTATTGGGGGGGAACTATTCATGAAATTTTCTAAAATTCTAAAGTACTCTTTTCATCTGTTAAAAACCTCCTGATATACACAATGAAATACATGTATTAATATGCATAAAATCCTGCAGAAATTTTAATAGAAACATTCAGGAATTACTAACAGATCTAATGCTTGAACCATAAGTCCAAAATGTAATAAGAGAATAGCCATCACTTTCAGACTAATTAATACTGTAATATCTGGAAATAGTGTACAAAAAGAAAATTTAAACAAGGGTGTCAAATTATTTTCACCAAAAAGTCTGAAAACTTTGCAAGATTACACAACAAAAGAGGAAATTTGACAAAAAAGAACTTAACTAAAAGATCCCACAGGCAGTGCTGTCATCATAATCATCAAAAGCAAATAGATCTAGATCTACATCCTACATCGCAAGCACCATTAAGCTTTCTAAGAAAATGGGCCTAGAATTTGTGCTTGTTGGTACTCTGATGTGCTTATTTTCCATCAATAACTCTCAAGCGACCACTCTGATATGTTATCAGGTGGGAGGAACTAAGCGCTACAAACTTCGGTGTGCTGGACCCCTGTATCACGTTAAAAATGATATAACTGCCATTATATTGTGGATTCTGCTAAAGTTGCAACTGATCAGTGAAACAAGGAAAAATCTGCGACAATCAAATAGTAGAATTCCGACAAAAGTCGGAAATTTGACATCCCTAATTTCAAGCACTTCCTCACGGCCAGATACTGAATCAGTGCTGAATGCATTCAATCATGCCAAATTAAACATAGCACATCTGTAGAATGGTCAAAGGTAGAGGTGAGGGGAGTTATGCTAGTTTTGCATGCAAAAGGAAAAAATCCTACCGAAATGAAATCGTCACCACACATGGTAAGAATACAATGAGCTAAAGTCAGGTGTATTATTGGTGTACTTTGTTCAAGGCAGGCCATACCAGCTTGGAAGACAAAGGCATGTTATATTAAAGAAACAATCAGAATTAAAACGGAGCTAAAATAAAGTAGCCAATCAAATGTCGAGATGGTGAGAACAGCTATTAATTGAGGTAGTCAGTTTGTTTCCAGCACATTAGTACCAAGAGAACACAGTAGGAAGAGTAAATCATAGTCACTGTGCCAGATGTGGCAAAATTGCCTAACTTGACTCGACACAAAAAGACGACTATCATTTTCTCTGATGCTTAAGGTGTCAGTCAAGATATTTTACCTCAGACGCTGCATTAATGCTGCTCATTATTATGAAACACTTGACTTACTGGGTGAGGCTGTCATCAAAATAGACCAGGACTTCTGAGTCAGGAAAATTACAGAAAACTTCTTCAGAATGACAATTCAACACCCTTCAATGCCAAATTGACAAGAGACTGGCTCCACCATTATGGATGGGAATTTTACTACACTACCCCATTGTCCCAACATGGCTCCTTCAGATAACTACTTGCCTGGGCCCCTGAAACGCCACCGTGAAGTAAAAAATTTGACTGTGATGACAACCTTACTGAACAAATGTGATGAAAGTTTCTTTAGGGAGGATGTCTATTTTCTGGCTCTGCGCTCGCTGGTAAAGGCTTGTTGATCTCCTGGGAGACTAAATTGAAAAGTAGCCAAAGAGTGACATAACTCTTTTATAAGAGTTTCAGTCAGATCTAAATTGAAATGGTTACTTCATGTTCATTTTGTTATGACTTTCAGGACAGCCCTCATATAACATATATCTATATATACATGAAAAATGGAGTGAAAAAAAAAAAGTACCAAAACAAAACAAAAAAGAACCTTACCCCTGACTCACTGTCACTGCCAGACTGGATTGATTTTTCAGCTTTGCCATACTTGTTCAACACATCCCGACCATTACGTGATGGGCTTTGGCCGCGCTCTCTGTCCTGTTTGATACCTTGATTACCTTTGATGTTTTTTCTTCGCTCATCCTCCTCCCTGTCCTCTCGTGGCTTAGGAGTGTCTCTACTGGGTCTTGTCTGTGATGGAGGAGATCTTTCCCTTTTCGATCCCCTTGACCGCTCTTCTTCCATGGAATCTTTCTGTCGTGGTCTAGGAGGACTAGGTGACGACTCTCTGCGTCTTTTTGGTGGAGGCACTTCCTTTGGCGGAGAGGGATTTCGACTCCATTTGCTTGCTCCTGGATTATCCCTTTTACCGTCTCCTTTACCTTTATGTTTTTGGGATGCTTGCTCATCTTCAGAACTACTATTGCTGCCTGATTCTGAAGAAGCCCTTCGTTTAGGTGGTTTTGGCCTGGGCTCAGGGCTAGCTGATTTTAGCTTACTAGAAGTTCTCTTTGGAGATGTGTATGGAGACAAATTTCTCTCTCTGTGTCTTGGTGATGGAGAATGGGCCTGCTTCCTTCTAGGTGGAGATGAAGCACTTTCTCTTCTGTCCCTACGAGGGTCACCACCTTCTGACGACTCTGTGTCCTTCCGAACTCGTCGGGGTGAAATATTTCTTTGTCTACTGCTTCGATTGGGACTTCGGTCTGATGGTAGTCTTTCTGGCCTTCTGTCCCTCTCTGGAGATCGTGAAACACGTTTGGCTGGCCTTTTTGACTTTTCTGGTGTGAGACTTTTGCGTTTTTTGGAAGCTGGAGGGGGTGGCGATTTACTCTTCTTTTGTGGGGGTGGTGGCGACCCAGACTCATCCTCCGATTCATCCTCGCTCTCTGATTCAGAAGATGATGATTCTTCTTTCTTCTTTTTAGGACCCTTCTGAACTGAGGATCTTGCCTCTTGATCTTTATTGGGAGGCTTGACACGATTTTGTGGTGATGCTTCTCTCTCTGATGCTGAAGAACTTTCATCTTCAGACTCTGATTTTGGTGGTGGCTTTTTCCTCGACTTCACTTGAGGTGGCGATACTGAGGCAGGAGAGTGCTGGCGCTTCTTAGGGGACGGAGATGGTGATGGGGAAGCTCTGCGAGCACGTGGAGGTGGAGATGGCCTTCCTGCTGGTGAAGGGGAAACACGTCTGCGACGCGATGGTGGTGATGGTGAACGACCACGTCTGAAGAGAGATAATTCAGATATCATTTGATACAAACGTTTACAAAATTCAAAATGTAAACAAACTGTGAACAACAGATTTCAAACATGCGTTTATTTCCAATAGTATAACAGCTCTGTCACAAAAAAAAAAAAATAATAATAATAACCAGTTTCCTTACCCTCCATTTCTCATGACATTTTCTCCTCACAACACTTAAAGTCGTGCTGCTATAAAATCAGTGATGATTTACAGAAGATTTAATCATAGATTCATAGTTTTTTTTTTTTTTAAAACAAAATCCTCTGGCATAAAATCAGATGGAACGTTAACTCTTTCGTTATCTGACCCAATTCCCCAAGTTAGTCACCTCCAGATAAGCCCAACTTCAGGACTCTATTTCTGACCATACCTTCACTACATTATCAATTCTTGCACTGGCCTAGAGAAATTAAACCATCCAAAATAGGGCACTGGTGGAGCACTACGGTCCCTAGAGGATACGTTAGCGTTAGGGTGGTCTTGTGCTGGTCGGGGGTCTTATACATGTTAGCGTTAGGGAGGACAGTCACCCGCTCGTCAGACCTACATGTTAGCGTAAGGGTGGACTTGCGCTGGTCGAGAGTCCCAGCTGGTAAGCCAGCGGGATTGTTTTATTATTTGGTATACTGTAGTGTCAGTCTGGGGCCGGAGACACCTCAGGATAGGGATCGTAGTGCTCCACCAGTGCCCAAAACAGGTATCAAATAAAATGCAAGGAATCATAGATGAAAAAAATATTTATGGCTGTATTGGTGTTGTGCGAGAATAGAAAAAGGACAAGTAACTTAACAACAACCCAAAGCTTTGTATTTTACATATTTTTCAAATTACAGTTCCAAGACCTAGGTCTACATGACACTGTGTTTCACTATCCAATAGAATTCACGGTAAATCCTCATTTCGAGCAAATCTAGCCCTTTTCCAGGGCACACAGGTTCAAGTGAAAGTTTCACTGAGGATCCTTGCTCCATGGCAAATGTAAACAAACTTCACCTCCACCAAACGGAAAAAAAAAAAAAAAAAATTAAATAAATAAAAAAGCACTTTCCCTCCATAAATTTCGCTCATTCAAACACGCTTTCAAAACTGATGCTCTTTTCTTGATGACCCAGAAGTAAACCTGCTGGTTTTTATTTAAAACTTTGAAATACTGGATTGGAGTTTCCCCAGCCGAATTTTCCCGCTCGAAATAGAAAAAGAATCCCCCTTCACCCTCTCTTCCGTCCCCCTTTCTTTCAATATCTTTCTTTTGTTCTGGACAGCTCTTACCAAAATCATTCAGAGTCATCTGCTGTAGTCATAATTGGGGGAGCAGATATATAGATCTATATCAGGGATGTCAAGTCTGTCTACATGAAAAAGTATGGAAAGTTCCTGGCATATTCTTTAGCAACGTGTAAAACTGAAGCATGTTAATGGTATATAACACTGGATTTGGGGCCAACATAGAAATTACTGACAGGCAAAAAGTAGGAAATTCTATTGAACTAGGAAATTTGACATCCCTATGAGAACATGAAAGTACAAAGGCAAATATTTTCATCATCAAACAGAAAAGAAAAAACATGCAATGCAGATTTTGAAAAGTGCAGGATTTACCTGGGAGGTGAATACCTTGGTGGTGGGGATCGGCGTCTTGGTGAAGGAGATCTCCTGAAAAAAAAAAAAAAAAACCAAGACAGGAAACATAACTGCACTGCTTCTTCAACATGAGCAAATCTCTAAAAGTCAACTACAGAAAACAAAAAAGCTGACAGGCAAAGGTTTATGTTTGCAAAATCATATTAATAAGATTTATCTATAGATTTCTATAGGCCCGTTTCATGTTGCCTAGCTTCACTTTCAGGTATTCAAGATAATATCACTGAAACCCAGAAGTGGCTTTTGATCAATTTAAAGCTGCAATTAGTTAAACAAGATGTTCATCTAGAGAAATCAGTGATACTACTGCTTTTCTTGGCATTTACAATGTGTCACATCAAATAAACTGCAAAATCACTTGCTATTAACAGTCCATCTTTTCTGTAGTTCTTTAAGACTGATCTTAAAACTAATGCCTTTGTTGCCAGAAGGGAAAGCACATATGTAAAATTTGTAACCAATTCAAAATGATAATGTCTCTGTAAACTGATGATTAACCAGCGTTACGTGTGTCACACTTTATTTGGTTGCGTGTGTCACCTGTTGTTTCTCCAAGTTTAAGTTACTAAATCTCCTATTTATCTTTGTCCATTATAGAAGATGTTAATCCTTATTAGCAGGATAGGTGGTGTGGTGTAGTGTGGAATAAAAATTGAAATTTTTTTCCAAGTAAACTTCTCAGAGACCATTCCATATTACGTGTGTCACCATTCTAGTTCTACCTTTGGATATTCAAGACATTTGACTAAAAACAAGAAAGGCCGCAAATAATAAGCTTGTGTTTTGTGCATGCAGTCACAGGGGTATTCCTTTCTATGATGGCAGGCAAAAGTGTTAACGGGAATGCCTTTAGGCAAAATTTATTTGATCAGTTATTTTCCGATTCCAGTGTAGAGAACAAGCAATAGCAGTTTCTTGCTTTGTTTTTTTCTTTCTTCTTGTTTTTGCATGCAATGTTCTTTACTTTGGGGAATGTCAATGATTTTCAGCTGAACAATATTGTCAAACCACAATTTCTTCTTGCGTCATAGTCAAATCTCAACAGTTTTCTAACTGTGAATGATTTTCACAGGGATTAAGAAAAAAACTGCATCACTGCTTTAACATGAACCACAGTAGGTTCATTCAGTGCACAAAATAGTGTGCTGATCACTGACAGGCCAAAGAGGACGGTCAGGTTATCACTATGCAACTCTTTCCTAATAAATTCTGTGGATAATTTAACTTCAAAAAGTTCAGAATCATAAAACTAAGGATTTTTCATTTCCAATTCTAGGATAAACCAGAATAAATTAAACTATTAAACATATGCCATAATGTTGAATGTTACACAAAAATTGCTGCTCCCCTGATCTTTATTCTCATGGAAAAATAAGGGATGTGGCTGTCTGTTGGACACTTTGCAATGAAGAAATATGCTTCTTTCAATCCTCCTGCGAGGGAAAAACGATAGCGTCAAATTCTCTTTCAAAATATGCAATATGGTACAACAGAAAGGACCGCTAGGCATACTGTCTACAAAAACACAATAGGCAAACAGAATTTCGTAAAAAAGGTACCTACCTCCTCCGGTTTGGCGATGGATATCTACGATTAAGAGGACTGCGCCTTCGTTCTGGAGTTCTGTGCCGCCGAACAAAGGGCGAGGGTGCTCTCCGACGACCCTCTCTCCTCCTCTCTGGGATCAGAAAAATTTTGTTTTATTACTTTCACTTTTTGCATGGTACACAGCATCACAAAAGCCCCCAAAATTGTGACTTTTCGTTCGGGCTGCGGTTTCGTGCTACAAGGCCATTAATCGTCCTTCCTGTCCACCTGTCATGGGCTCAACAAGCAGAACGCCAATGTACTGGCGAATTCTTCCTATGACTCATAAACCGACCAACTTTAAAGCCTTATAAGTCCAGTTCTAATTCTTCCCCGTCCAGATTTAAAGAATTCATTTCAAGGTTTAGTTTAAGCTCTTTATAGAACGGTGGAAATCCCATGTCTCTATGATTGTTAGTGTGAGCAATATAGATCTTTGAAAACTATGTATAGAAGCCTATATTTCTGCCCCTAATTAGTTAGATAATTAATTATATCTCAAATTCCCCGCCCCGTGACTCTTCAGTTTTTGTATGGCTGTCATCTTCTACATTTAAACTTTTAATCCTCTAAATTTCATATCCTCTTCACCATTACTTTTAAGAACTATAGCAGTGTGAATATCACAACCTGTGCTTATCAAGACAAAATTTTCTCTAACGGGCCCCAAATCGAATAGTGTTTGATATCTTTCCCTTGAGTTTACAATGAAAGAACATTCATTTGACACACACAAGGCTGTACTGAATGAAGTGCGTAGAAGAAAAATGCAACTCAGGACAAAGAAATATGCACATAAAAAGAAGAAGAAACTTTATATGTGGGACAGTGAAAAAGGACATTAATTTTGTTTTTTTCTATTGATAAGAGAAGACGAAGATGGGACCCACTCTAGACATGCCAAATTTGTCTCTTCTCTGTTAGAGATGTCAAACGGAGACAAAGCACTATTGCATAAAAAGAGCCAAACAACTAGCTGAATAAATTATGATGTCTGGTGTGTTTTTAGATAGTTCAAAAACACCTCAACCCTGATCTGTGTGTATTCATGGTGCACAACTGAGACTATGTTGTGTCACAAGGAAACGGAACACTGCAGAGTGAAAATGTAATAGTGTTGGATGGTGCACAGAGCACTGAAGAAATATTGGGTGATGGAGAACGCCAGTACATGTACCATTATATGTTACAGTACCTCATTCTGCTTTTTTAATCCCTTCGACTATTCAACAGCCTCAAAATTTCTGAAACCTACTCTCACATGTGAATGTGCGACATCACCACACATTAAACAGCTTTACAGCACAACTGATGACAGTCATAGCAAAGTTAAAGACAGGCATCTGACAAATGAAGAAGAGTTGTTCACTTTTGTCATACAAAAAATAATAAATAATAAAATAAAATGATAATTAAATAATAATAATAATAAAAATAAAGGCTGATACCTGCTGAAGAATTATGAGGTGCAAAACAAAAGGACAACCTCTGGCCTAACAAAGAGTAAAAAGCAAGGTACATATATACAGAAAACAGCTACCATTTCATATCAAAGCTTGAAAAACAGGCCAGTGGCATCCATAATGATTTGGAGAAATTGAGGTTCATACTGAATTCACATCTTCGTCAAGTCAGCCCAATACTTCGTGTAACAGTTCCAACTATATCAGTTACAGGAAAGGCTACCAAACGGGTGTTATTGGATCAGGATTGACTCTTTGTCTCACATGGGTAGTCGATGGGAGAAAGTACGTAATTGTGTTTAGAATTGAATGTGAAGTCTTCAAAGTAATCAACAGTCATGATATGGAAATGTTAGGTGATTATTTTCTTTATTTTGGTGAGAGATAAAAATGTAATAATGCGTATGGAACTTCATTTGACCCTGGAGTATCATTTTTTGAATGGATAAAAACAGCTTCATAAAGATGAAAATTGCCATGGAGGCATTATTTTCAGTGACGAGGATACTAAATTTGGCATATTAATGCATAGAGGTATTGTCTATAATATCATGAAACTAAAATTCGATCTGACGCGTGGTTATGTAATTAACAGTAATTGAACTTATCACTCATAATTACATATTGAGATGAAAATTAGCCCAACTTCAGAAGACTTCTTCAGCCAAAGTATTTAAACTAAAGGTCTGTTTTTTTCACGAAACATTACAATCACTTAAGCTTAGTACAATCGAAAAGAAACCATTCTTGCATTCCTTAACATACAGGGGTAATTTAATGAAGAGACAGCCCTATTTTCCCGCCACGGCGCAGCGCCCATAAGGTAGCCTGATACTCGTGACCCTACTTGTAGTTTCGGGCCAAGCCCAGCGCAACTAAAGTGCCACCGTTGTGACACCGTGTGCCTTTTCTCAGTATGAAAATGGTATCAAAAAGTTGATGTCCATTCTAACGTGTTTGACCCATGGTCATCCAATGGTAGGCCTAGCCTATTCAAACTGCACATTTCCCCGATTGCAAAATAACAATAGCATGAAAGCTTTCTGTTCTTGGCGAATTTCGTTATTATGTTTAAGAGTGTAATATAGACTGAATATCAAGACACTGAAGCAGTGCTGAAGAAGCTGAGAAAGTGAGGATCCTAGCTAATTGCAAGATTTTAACATATTTGATGGGAACTCTTGAGAGGATACAAAACATGACATGAAAAATACATGATGAAGCATAAGAATTAACCTAAAGGCAGCTTGTTTATATGAGAAAGTAATAAAGAGCTATGGCAATGAATTTTAAACCAGGTGGAATGTTTTTTTTTTAAAGAAATAAAATCTGTATGTCCCAATGAATTTTAAAAACTTTTTTTGTTTCCTCTATGCCCCCCTTTAGCTCAGTCTTCCTCATGTGAATGTCCTGTCCAAGATAGATTTAATTGAGAAGCATGGCAAATTGGCTTTCAATCCTGACTTCTACACAGATGTTCTGGATCTTCAGTATTTGTTGGATTTGTTACAGGTAATATAATTTGTATATTTAAGGGAAGTGAAAAGTGAAGCTGTAAATTCTAGTATTTCAGTATTTTTGGAACTTACAAATTACAACAGAGTCCATTTAATTCAAACTCTACAGGACTTTGAAGTTGTTATGAATCTGATTTTTGCAGAATGCAAAATGTTAGTGTCATTTATATTTCAACACATGTCAGTTCTTGATCAAAGTGGTATCTATGAAAGAGAGCTTATCTTTTTACAGGGCCATATGATTATTTCCAATGGATCTTTTTAAATCAAGCATTCAAATGGGACTTGATTTTTAGTTCAAAGGAAACAACATTTTTAATTATCTAGGTTCGGATCTGGGAATTCTTCTGTTGTCTGTTCAAGAGGATCTTAGTAATAATTATTTTCATAGCTATGCATTTCTGTGGTGGAACTTTTGCAAGGATTTTTATTGTTTTGTTTATACACTGTAGGATGATCCTGTGCTCCAGAAATATAAGAAGCTGAATGAGACACTGATTGGTATCGTTGAAGACTACAGTCTAGTCAGTTTTGTGCCCCTTAGTGTGGATGTAAGTGATATTAAGACAATGTGTCAGCAATACTCTTTGTGAAAACCTGTGTGGTTCCTGCCTAAATTAGAATATTATGGATGCAAATACAATTGACCAATGAAATTTATTTATGCCTGTGTTGTTTTTGCATTTAGGTGTGTTTTTTTGTTGTTGTTGTTTTTTTGTAAATTCTGAAACTGTTTTGTGGTACTAATCATTTGCTGATCTGCTTCATTCTTTTCAAATTGTGATTACTTATTTCATGCTCCTACATTTAGCCCAGATTATAGTCTCTGTGTTTTTTATCATTATGTTTTCTGTCTCTCATAATAACTATTCAAATCCAGTCATATTGGGGTTGCGAAGAATGTTGAGAAATAAATTTCTGTCTGTACTGTGCGCCGGCCCATGTTTTTAACGTGATTATTTTTTTCTTGACTTTGTTTTATTTCTTATTTCTTTTTTTTTTCTTCCAACTCCACACAATCTGTGTGATAGAGATCATTGCTTCTCCTGGAGTACTATTTTTGTGGTCTTCAAATCAGACTTTCCCCTGAAATACTTTGGATTTCTAGAAAGTGATTATTTGTATAGATTTGTATATTCATAGCAACTTGCATAGGTGCCATTGTATCTTTCAGTGGTATTAAATGGTTGTGTTTCATCTTCCTAGGACAAAGAGAGCATGCTGAGAGTATTAAAAGCTGTGGACAAGTGCAATGGGTATGTGTTTGGATCCCTGGAAGATCGCAGTTTGGACTCTCTGATGTCCTGTGCAATAGGAGCTGAGTTTGAGTATGACAAAATCAAAGACATCAAGGAGAAATACATGGAAGTTGATGACAGAGATGATGATAGCTGATACAGGAATTGCATCTTCCCCTATATATATTTTTTTATATTTGATAGGGTCAGGTTCCCATATAAGTAATCACTCCATTGAGTCTTTTCACCTGGTTTTTGTTTCGTCGTGTTATTGAAAAAGACTAAAAATGAACTTATATTCTGTTTCTAAGCCAATGATGGTTATTTTTAAACTTTCCAGATATTTTATGGTCTGCCATTTAATACATGTATGTGACCAGATCTGTACAAATGAATTGTCTGTCTTTTTAGTTTGATATTAGAAGACTCAGTTAGGGGGGGGGGGGGGTCCTGGGGGGGGTTTTTCAAGCTTTTTTTTCAGTTCGTTTCTTTTCACCTTTTCCCCCCACCCCCCCCCCCCAACATTAATTTTTCAAATGCTTGGACTAGGCATTTTTTAAGATTCAGATTCAACATGTCCAACTTAGAGGAATAGTGTGGAAACAAAATTTGTTTTGCAGCCGGTTGCCATGACAGGGCTGGCATATTGGATGTTGTGTTTTGAAAATTAGCTATTTTCGAAAGCCTAAGGCTCCTAGAGTATTCAATGGAATTGTGTGAAACTTTGCACATGAATAATATGATCCTATCTTAAGAACAAAATGCATTTGTTTTTTGTTCATATATTATAGAATATTTTTTTTTTTAATTTTTAAAATATGTACATAGACTGATGTAAATTTTTTGCAATTTTCCACCAAATGAGCTCTTCAGAAGCGGAAAAGAAATTGAGAAAAAGCGATGTATTTTATCAAACACATGCTATGGAGAATGCATATTCCAAATTTGAAGGCAATTGCTTGAGAAATAAAAAAGCCTTAGCGAAAAAAGTGAAGAAATCATACATATTGAGAAAATCGCAATTGAATTTTCATAATCTCTCTATACATTCATTTAGCGGGGTGGTGTCGGTGCCGTTTTGGGGCATACAGCATATGTTTCCGGCCCGATCCATTATTTTTCTGGTATTCAAAGTGTGTAAAAATATGAAAATCCCATTTTTGATATTTTAGTCCCAAAACCTTATTTTCAGGCCACGCAAACCCTCCCCCCCCCCCCTCCCCCCCGTTACTAACGTGAAATAAAAAGCAGGTGGGAAAGTCCTGTATAAGACAGAAGTTTTGTTTTGGCTAACGTGTGACCCAAAAGCAGTTCGGAAAGTCCTGTGAAATATAGAAGTTATTTTAGCTAACGTGTAATACAAAATTAGTTGAGAACGTCCTGTGTAATATAGATGTTTTGTTTTAGCTCAATATGAAATAAAACATCAAAGGCACTGACGAATAGGTGAGGACGGTACCTCAGTTGAGTGAGTTAGATGTCTGCCTCCCGATGAAAATAGCACGTTCGATCCTATCAGGAGAATGGCAAAGATTAGAACCTTCTTGGTTCAAAGGTCCCCTGGCTTCTTGGGATGGGTAACCCTGGCTGCCTCTGGTTTTCTCGAATGGCGGTGCACATATTTCGGAGATCCTATGTTCCCGTTAAACACGTTAAAATACTCTTGGTATTTAAAAATACAATGACAAATAAGCGGAGACGCCAGTAAAATTTCTCAAACTCCAAATTTTCTCGGAGAAATGTCCGGTCACTAGATTAGGCATATTGTTTTTGAAACCAAGATAATTCTTTGTCTGAGAATGAAAGTCTGCAGGCAAATTTAAAGTCACTTAACACTCTGGGCTTCAGTTGCCATTTGCAACACGGACAGAGACAGGCTCAATTGGAGGAAATGTAAAGGAAAGTAAAAACATTTTACAATAGATAAATAAATAATGGGTGAATTTCTACAGACTTGAAACAACTAACAAAATGCATTTCTTACACCTGAATTCAAGAGAAACTTCAACTCAAGTCATCTGGATATCACTTGTATCATGTGTTAATTTGTTTGTTTTGTTTTGTTTTGTTTTTTTAAATCCTGGTGGGCCGTCACGGTGTGTTCGGGTAATAAAATGAACTATGTGCTGAGAACAAAAAATAATAAATATTTAACACCAGTAATGAATCCAATTAGCTTCAAACTGTTGCACTGAATCTATCATGGAAATTTAAAGTGCGCAGGTTTTCAAACAATGGTCGATAACCATTGTAACCCGTGTATAACATGAGCAGATTTCTTAGGATCGTTTCATTAAGGTTTTTATATACATATTGGGCGAGAGAGAAAAGCACTTTTGTATTTTAAAATCGATCATGGAAAAATAAAATAATACAAGCTGTGACTAAAACGTATTTCGAGGAGGGGTTAGAAAGGCCAAGCAGATAGATAGATAGATAGATAGATAGATAGATAGACAGACAGACAGACAGACAGACAGACAGACAGACAGACAGAC
>JBCAUA010742168.1:0-15078 GCA_038406235.1 Peronia verruculata | reverse complement strand
TTTTTTTGACAAATGTGGGCCTTTTTGGCAAATTTTTCGGCAAATCCTGGGGTTTCTTTTGACAAAATTTGGCAAATATTACGCCCCAATTTGGCAAAAAACGCAGATGACAGATATACTGTGACCTCTCTAATGTCTGTAAATTTAAGATACAGTCGAGTCCACCAAACTGAACTCTGATAATGCCAATTTCTGATAATTCGAATAAAAACGAAACAATACATTTTTTTCCTCTTTGTGCCCATTAAATGCCTCTTGCATAAATCGAAGCCACCGCTGTGAATTTCCTTTAAATTGAACCCATCAGCCCTGCCCCAAAGGTAAAATCGGCTTTTGTTCTCTCCACGCGGTTCCCACCCAATGGGGAAAACAAAGGAGACAGCGTCACAGACGGGGCAAGAGGCAGGTGTTAACCACCTAATCCAGGATGTGTGTTGACAGCAGCAAAGTTATTGAATGATCTTAGGCCAAAATGCCTGGGAGATTATGATTGCAGCAAAGGAGTTAAGAGGAATACTCAAAGTGCTGGATGTTCAGAACGCAGACTGTGATGAGCAGAATATTCAGTTTGATGACTTGGCCCTCACGCTGGTTTGATACTGAATTTTAAAATCTCGTCAATATCGTATTTTTTTAATTTATCCACAAAATCTGCAAATCCCATCTGCTTATTCAATATCTTTCAGGCTAACATGTTAGTTATGGTCTTTTTTTTCAAGATAAGTGCAGTGGTGTTTGGTTTCCTATTTTAAAAAAAAATCCAGCCAGATAAGAAATCAACCCCCCTAGTGAATGGAATAAACAAAGTGGCCAATAACTGTTTATATCAAATCACCAGTCATAAGTTTTGTCTGTTCTCTGCTGTGGCAAACTGTATGATAACATGACCACTGTAGCTGTGTGATAGTCTCAGCGGTAACAAAAGAGTATGAAGACTCCATGTACAGTTTATCACTATCATATAGAATCTTGAGTTTTTCACCACCTAGGGTGATCAGTTGCATGTGCCATTTATCACTGCGTTTGTGGTTCACATTTATCTTATAGCCTGGGCAGCCATTACTAAGCTCAAAATGCGACCAAAAATTTATATATATATATATATATACTGTGTATATTCCCACAGATGAATAAAAACAATTTTCACATTTAAAGTCGTAGGAAGAAAGATCTTTTGTTATAACGCAAGTTTGTAAGTTTATTGCCTTGTATTCTTTTTAGTTTTGGTTTTACATATGTGTATATATGTACTTTTTTTTTTTTTTTTTAAAGTGTTATTTCATTTTCTATCGTTGTTAATATAGATAAAATGTAGACTTAGGTTTTAAATGTTATTCAAGTTTTTAATGTTTTAACAGTATGTTATGCTGAATCCATAGAATGTATGCATATAGTTGAGATTGCAAACATTTCCAAAATCAGAAGTATTCCTATTTATTTAGAAACATGGCAGTTTCTTTTGTTTGTAGAAAGGCAGATCAGATACATGTAATTATAATGCAGTTGGATGGGTGCAAGACAAAAGGTAAACAATTTTTCCCAGGAATTGTATAGATCTACATGGAGATGTACTAGTTAGTCTTATCATGCTTTGAACTGTATGAGTGAACAAGTCTTATCGTGCCTTGAACTGTATGAGTGAACAAACTTTTAAAGTGATGTTTGATGACAGTGAACGTATTGAATTCTGATCATTAATTTGCTATAATTCTTTTTTGTTCAATTTGGAACTGCTGTCGATGGTGCTTGCAATTTTCTGCAAAATGTTTATTGTACTTTATGCTTGGAGATGAGAGTTTGTGTATGACTCACAGATGTACATGGGCATGTATGGGAGTTTGAACCACAGGGGAAAAATCAGACAGTGTGTGATACTTTATCAATCAAATATGAGTCAGGATCACAGCTAAGTCAGTTGTATCATTATTATCATTGTGATTAAATGACTGTGCCCTTTGTAATTTTGTATTAAAAAAAAACTTTTTTTCTTCTGGTCAAGTCAGTTCTGTTAATTCAGTTTGTAGTTGAAAGGAAGTCAAAGACAACTTTGGGGCAAAGAAGGCACAGATTATATCAAAAGTCATGGACAAAGACACAGCCAACAAAAGTAGTCGTCACTTTGCTGCAGCAATGGCAGACGATCTGTTCAATCTCTGGCTGGTCTTCATACATCTCCCGAATACCAAATAATTACATGTACATGGACAGCAGTTTTGTTACTTTTGAAGTCTAAAGTCTTCACCCAACCTAATTCTTGCTGAAGAAATCTCAGTTCATCTTTAATTGTTGTTTTTAATATCTAATATCTCTGGATTCAAACAAAATCAATGTATTGGTACAAGTTGAGTGAGATAACAATGTAGTCATATGAATTTTGTTTTCATCACAAAACCTATAATTTTTTTTTTTTTTTGGCTTACTTGTTCAATTTTTTTTTTGTCTCATGCAAATACATGTACATGTATGACAGCTTTTAGAGGCAGTCATGGTTGCAGCTCAGATGGAATATTATACACTTGATATATTTTATGACATAATATAGTGCCATTTCTTTCGCAGTTTTATGCACCTAATTAATTGATATTGTAACTATCCACTCATTCATTCCTCCTCGGGGGCCCGGGGTATAGAAAGAGGTTCTCTGCTCACACCTGCAGGCAGTGTAAGCCCGTCATCGGTGGGATGTCTGCCATGGAATGCCATCCTCGACATTCCAGGAGTGACATCTCTTCTCTTTTTCCTTTGCTCCTGTCTTCTGTCCCGCTTTCTTTTCTCTAATCTTGACGTGCAAACATATCTTCCTGTGTTTGACACAGTATAGTCGTAATCGTGCTGATGTGTCATTACAACACAACACAACTTATATATTTATACTATTATATACATGACGGATCTTGTTTAATAAAATTTGGAATAGTTTTTGACAAAAAAAGCACTTCCTGTTTTACTTTACTTGTTGACCAGTCCAGAGGTTATACATGTACATGTCGTGCAATATGTGTTTGTTTTGGTAACAAAACTGCCATATTCCCAGGGCAGTTTATGCTGTTAATGTTATGTTACACTTTCTTCACGTTTGTCCCGCTAACTGACATTGCAAGCAAACATAAGTATTTTGAAGTGTTGTTGTTGTTCATAGATGCTACTATAAATCACATGTGTTATGATACAAGTAGAATGCAATATTCTGTTCCACTCTATATTATTCAATTTTAGACCTCGGCCATCAATAACTCAGGCTAGTTTATTTTTCGCAATGATAATATTGTGCAAGAACTGCAGATGGGAGCAACACAAGCAAGAACAAAAAAAGAAAAGAAAAAACAACGAACAAAGAAAGAAACAAAAAGGGGAACAGAAAGACAGCAAGCAAGAGAGAAAGAGTTGAATGTCACGAACTTCCTGGGTATAGATGTTGAATGAGTGTTAGTTGTGACCTTGTAAGTGGTGATCAGGCGGTGAATACGGATGAGGCACACAGAAAAAGTGAAATGAGAACAGGAATCCCCAGCGTCGAAATGATGCAGAATTTATTGCAGGTGCTTGATAAAAGTACAAACATCTGGGCAGTTGCCTAATTCCGATGCACACAATTCTCTAACTGCGTACCTATTATTTATACTATGACTGCCTTCCCTCACTTTCTGTACGAGCCCATATATATATAGATGCTAGATGCTTGGAATTCTCAATCTCATAAACACTCTTGAAATGACCAATCTTTTCTACATCCTTCTAGACGTTGCTACAGCATTCTTTCTGCGCCACATCCGGTACAAACAAAATTAAGTCGTGACGTAGTACACTAATGAGTACTAGGCACACACGAGATCTACATCATTCTCCACAAATGCGTAGAACAGACTCAGTTTAACAATAACGATCTGCTGAACATCGTTCACAACGCAGACCCAACATAGTGTACCCAACATAGTGGTATATTTAACCATGATTCGCTATATAGTGAAGCAAAAAAAAAAAAAACCGCAAAATAAAGAAACACGGGTTTAAAAAAATAATAATAATAAAAACACACGGATTTCAGGTCACATGTAATGATGTACGGTACAGAGCTCCACCAGGGAGGGAAATTCTAATGACTTGATCTAATTTCTAACCTCATTGTTTCTGAGATAGGATTTAGTAAAGGAGTCCTGGCTAGCCCTGAAGTAGGCCTACATGTACCTGCTTGGGGGGGGGGGGGTGTCACTGTGGCTGAGGCATTAGTGTCCTTGGCTAGAAACAACGCGGGTTCGAAATTCGAATCCTACAAAATTAACTGACAAATTAGAACATGCATTCAGTGACTCAGTTTATGTTCCCTGGATTCTTGGGTAGAGAAGTCCGACGTCTTATCTGGGATAAGGTCAGATTATATTTTGGACGTTTAGTGTGTATGCTATGTTACGCTCGAGAAAGAAACGTTGGCAGTATCGATGTACTGTAGTTTGTTCTCCATTAAGTATGAGGTCAGCTGAGTCGCTGTTAATGTTATTACCGCGAAGATCATCATTCAGCAGAGAGACTGGGCGGAATTGACATACATGTATCTCCTCTGAGCTCTTCTCCTTTGGTATATAGACACCTTCAGCCTTATTTCACTGGTCGCCTATCTTTCCATTGGTCCAGTGTGTAACCGGCTCCCTGTGCAATATCTTGAGCACAGTGGAACATTTCTTGTACAGCATGTAGGGTATGCCGTTGGTTTGCTTCTGTCCTGTCTGACTATTTTCCAACCTCGCACAGAGTAGGTGGCTTTTCACTGAATTCTCTGCCCGGCTGGGAAGGCCACTCATTTGTCTTTCCTACGTGCCTCTTCCCTTTGTGAATATGTCTTTCGCAAGTACTCATCTAATTCATCCTGACTTGGGCTGAGCTCGCCAGATCGTGGATTTTCGAAGAGACATCTTGTGTATTGGAAGGGGTTACTGAGGAACCTTTTGCGGTTCAGGCGTGCCTTTCGCTTCCTCTTTCCTGCTCTGCTTTCCTCAGTGCATTGTGTCTCCCCTTCAGGTAACTCCAGATTTCTTGAAGGCCCCTCTTCTCGAATTCCGACGCAATTTTCAGTTGTTTACGTGGCTGTTTCTTCTGCCTTCTGATCTCGTCCATTTCTTGCTGTCTACGGTTTGGTTTCAGAGGTGGCTAGCCGGCTTTGAGCTGTTGTTCTTAATGCTGTAGGTATCTTTACAGTGGAAAAAGATGCAGGGATGTCAAACTGTTTTCACAAAAAAGTTGGAAAATTTCCTCTCAGTGCCCCCCTCCCCTGGTCACCGCGCTATCCAGTTACGTAGGACACTTTTATGAAAATGATTCCTACTTTTCAGTGTTATGAGAGAAGGCAGCAAGTTTTCCCAAGATCCTGGAATGGTTCTATAAAATTATACAACTAGATCTGATGGAAATTCCAAGAACTAAAAATATCCCACAGGCAGTGCCGTTATCATAATGATCAAGTGTTATCTAGAATATGTAATCTAGATTGCAAACAGCTGCCTTCTTACACTAGATCTAGTCTTTTTCAGATTATGGCCATATCATTTGTTGTTGTCAGTACTCTGGTGTGATAATTTTCTATCAATAACGCTTATGGGACCATTAGATTGCATGTTGTCAGGTGTCAGGAATTAGATCTATACACTATAAACTTCAATCTTGATCTTCAAACGGCTGCCAAACAACAGTCCGACTATCGCCAGCAGTATGAGGATAACTCTTTCGTACTTCAGGTTTCACTGTCATCATGTAAAATTTGTATTGCAAATTATTATAAAGCGACAACTGTCTCATGGACTCAGTAAAAGTCAGCAGTTGATTGGCCAAAAGAATGAAAGTCAGCGACGACCAAAAAGTCGGAAATCCGACTAAAGTTGGAAGTTTGACATCCCTGTAGATGGTGTCCGTAATGACAACTATTTGGCTTTCTAGTTCCACATTCTTTAAGTTTGCACGGATAAGCTGGGCTAATTTATCATCTAATTCTTCCCAATCTTTAGACCCTGCTGAGGGGAACAGTATCCTCGGTTGCTTCTCATCTGAAGGCAAACAGGGTTGCTCGTTGGATGGCTCAATGTTGAAGCCACTGGCACCGTGAGAAACTATTTGCAGAAATTGAGGTTCTTTTAAATCTTCTTGCATTTAAAAAAAAAAAATCACTCTCTGAATTCATGACTCGCCTGCTATCTGGGACTGGATGATGACACAAGGAATAAAGGCTACTTGTCGTAATACAGTTGTCATGGAAAGACAAAAGGAAATGCTTACCAATGGGGATGGTCTTGCCACAGATTTTGTCACACCAACCAGCAAAGTGTTTAAACACACTGATGGTCAAGGGGATGTCCTCCACAGTAGCAAGACTGTATGGCTTTCCATTGTCAAGACTCTCCAGAGCCTAAATGGCATCAACAATAAAAAAAAAATCATACCTGACTAAGATCTATGATCAAAATAGAACACCCAATATATCAATCTTTTGGACAGAAAACTCCAATCAGATTATCCAATACAAAAAGACAACTCAGTATCAAGTAAACCAAACACCTCCTCTCTTCTCTATATTCCAGAATGTGACAAGAGAACTTTCAATGATGCATCAATAATACTTATATATCTTTTATTGTCTGTAACTTTCATGATACACATTCTTTTTACTGGATCATGATCTCATTTTTTCACACCAGTTTTGTCCTAAGAAATGAGATTTTTATGACGGGGTTCTGAGGACACAGAAATGGTTCCAGTATCAATGACATAATTCTTACGGCCAAATAGTCAAAGTCTCGTTCAAGCAGGGACACCAATTTATTCATGAGGACTCCCCTTCCAGAGGCATCCATTTGTCTCCATGGAGATCCTCGTTTGAAAGCTGTCCTGGCAGCTGCCACAGCCAAATCTACATCTTCCTGTGAGGATGAGAAAAAACTTCAAATATTTGAAGTATGAATTATGATTGGCAGTTGAGGCGAACTTAAATCACATGACAAAGGGAGAATAAATACATTATGTTTCAAGAAAGTCAACTAAAGTGTTAAAGGAAATCATGTTTTCTACCACGAGTCTGTGCAATAAAAGTTTAACATAACGTGAGGGAACTCTATGCACCCATTCTACAGTCAACTGATGTATTCCTGAAGAAGCCAGTATTCGCAGCATGTAAACATACAGAAGATACACTTATCAAGTTAATATAGTTAGGCACTGCTACTTGTTTGTTCCTGTTGGCCCTGTCCTGATACTCTCAGGAATGCTTTTGCCTATATTGTGCTTGTTTTGTTTGTCTGTGTTGGGATTTTACAAACCATCAGCATGGTTATGGCTACATTGTGCCCAACTGCTATGATCATTACTATGAGAGTGACTGTGATTTGCACTGTACATATATTGTGTCATCACTCCAAATAGAATTTTCTTCTGAGGGCAACTGAAACTTAACTCTATCTGTCCCTGTAACTCTCTAAACACCTAGGTCTGCACAGGGGAATTTCACAGCAGAGACACAAAAATTAATAAATCAAAGTGAAATCATGAATTGTGCATTTATTCCATGTGACAAAAAGTGTAACTTTCATTAGTTCCATGGATATGATATTTATAGAGGAGGTGAATGGCGGAGGAAACCCATTCTAGTTTAATAAAGGCAAATGTTCATGACCCAGTTTTCTGGACTTCTGTCTGTAGAGACTTCCAGGGACATTATCTCATTCATTTAGGTTTTAATCAGTCTGGTTTACATGTACCCAACAAGTCTCAATTCTGCAGATAAAATACAAAGGGTTAAGGTGTACTAGCAAGAGCACTAACATGGAAGTGAAAAAGAATTGGTAGTCAAAGAAATGAACCGCCCACTTCTACAGAATGAGAAAATATTTGCTGAGATTGAGACTCTAACACAGACAACAAAAGATGAAGAGAACTGGGGATACAAAACTCCAGTGATGCTCTTAAAACAACTTCATTTTTTATTGTGAGGTAAATAAATAACAGCAAAAAAAAAAAAAAAAAATAGATTTCTCAGTGGTGTAGCTCTCCTCTGCATTACTTGTGGACTTTGAAAAAAAATGGTTTTTGCGCTTCCAGGGCATGACACATAAATCCATGGCATACTACAACTGCATGCTGGGTATCCTTGTGTGGGATAAGAAAATGCATCAAGAGCAAGGAAGAGGATGAAAATGATGATAAAGAGCCAACTATACTACAAAAGTTGGCTATTATCAGCTTGATCAAATTCAGTTTTTCATATTGTTTTTTGCTTTTTCCAGTGTATTTGATTAGTTGCCTGTTAGACAGTCGTCTTAGACATTCTTTGTAAAATGATGACTCACGTATAAATAACAGTATGCAAATCATGTTTGACACTTTGTTTTAAGTATGATACAAATTCAGACTGTTCCAGTAAAAGCATATCTCTTTGGAAAAACTGAATCTAGAAATATATTCAATGCAGGTACTTATTAGGACTAGTGTGAACTAGTCTGTCAGAAACCCAATCTGGTTTTGTAGCTGATAGGGCACACCGAATGCAATTTTTTCATTAAATATGCTCATGAAAAGGTCACTGGAAGTGCAAAAGGATCTTTACCTTTGTTCAACTGATTACTCAAAAGCTTTTGTTAAAGTGAGACATGACAATCTATGCTGTTTGATCTGAATATTGATGCCAAAGATCTACGCAGCTTCACAAACCTATAAATATCATTGACGCCAAAGATCTACGCAGCCGCACAAACCTATAAATATCATTGATGCCAAAAATCTACCCAGCCTCACAAACCTATAAATATCATTGATGCCAAAAATCTACCCAGCCTCACAAACCTATACTGGGAACAACTGACCACGATCAGGATAGAAAATGATCACAGTAAATACAAGCCCATGTAATGTCACCAGACCTTTGTTAATTTTTACAGTGAAACATTAGTGAACATCAAGGAGTCCAAGCAGGCAGCAGCAACATCAACTACCTGCACTATGCAGATGATACAGTTCTCATAGCAGACTCAGAAATTAAAAATCCAGATCCTTCTAACAACAGCAGCAGTCAGAAATGAAGAAAAGGGCTTACAATTAAATGCAAAGAAAACAGAATGCAAGCTTATCTTTAAACAAGCCAATATGCATGTGCAATCTATTCTGCAATGGTGAGAAAATAAAACAAGAGAAAAACTCCAAATATCTGGGGTACAACTAAAGCACAGAATGCAAAGAAATAAGGACAAGAATTGCCACGTCCGAGGACACATTTAACAAAATGAAATGCATATTTAAAAACAGGAATGTAACAATTGACACCAAAATTAACACCCTTAAAGCATATGTGTGGTCCGCTCTTCTATATAATTGTGAGGGCTGGACTTTGAACAAAGACACAGTAAGGAGGCTGGAAGCTGCTGAAATGTGGTTGTTCAGAAGAATAATGAGAATGTCATGGACAGTGAGAAAAAAGAACAAGGAAGTTATGTCAGTGGCAGGATATGAAAGATCTCTCCTAAAGACCATAAGAAGAGGCAACTGAAATTCCTCGGACACTGCAGGAGGGACTAGAGAAAAAGATGCTATGTGGAAAGATCCAAGGGAAGAGAGGCAGAGGACGGGAACGAATGAAATATATTGACAGCCTTAACAGATACACCACCAAGAATGAAATGAGCAATACCGAGATAAGGATAACTGGCATGCCACAGCCGTCAATGTCTGCTCCAGACCTGACACCTACAGAGAGAGAGAGAGTGTGATCTAGTTTGGTATATTATATAAGGAGCTATGTTTTTATAATACCTGATTTTATTTACAAAAACATTTTCTTTTGTTAGTTATGTTGCTAGTTATCATTATTTTTAAGAAAACACTATGACTGATAGAACGGCAAATAATCTGCAGTATAAAACATGGCAGTTTATAAAACAATGATTAAACCTGATCTTGATCCCAAATTTGTTTGGTGTGAATGGATGTAGGCTGACAGAAAAGCAACATAAGGTGAAATAGGTGCCATCATTGACAGCATTATAAAAGGAAAACCTTTGCAAGAAAATGTCTCAAGATAATTTTTTTATGTGACATAATTCTTTAAGATATTATCATCTGCAGATGCAAAATAAGGGTGCAGTACACGTCTCATCTAATCTTTCATTAAAGTCAATGACAATTCAATGAAGTAGTTACTCACTTTCTCAGCACATTGAACGTGGCATAGCACCTCCTCTGTGGTTGGATTAATCACTGGGATGGTCCTCTTTTTCACCGAATCGACAAATTCATTATTGATGAACAGCTGAAAGATACAATAAATACTGTCAAGCCAAATGAAGTCTAGCAGAAACTAACTAATTTCTTTTAGCTTAATCCTTGAGTACGCCAAATGTGCGCTGCATATAAAAAGTGTTTCAAACCAAGACATTTGACTGCTATTGAAGCCTTAGTAAATGAAATGGTGTTAGCGACTTATAGATATGTCCTTTTTTGTAATCATCACTTTCTCTTTTGTTTGTTAAAATGTCAGTTTGTAATTTACACTGAATCATTATTTTCTTCCATGATCCTGAGCACTATTATATGATACATAATTATTGATATCTAGATCTACATATTTAAATTATGGCCTTTTAGCCCCCTGATATAGGTATTTATTGTCCCACCTTCAAACCCCTTTAGTGAGGGCTATCTCGGTCTTTGTATGCTAAATATTTACGAAAAATATGAATGTTGATGAAATTCTATGAGGTAATGCTTCAGATTGCTCTTGGATAAGGGTAAGATAAGAGTGCGAAAAACAAAATTGACGACTTTAGACCCAATCGGGAATTATAGTCAATCCCTTTTAAAAATCATTTATTGTTATTATTATTTTGTTAAAATCTATTGAACAGAAGAATTTCAGGGATTACAAATCCAACACTTTCACCACTGCAAAGTTACAGAAAATGCAGAAGTACTGCAGATAACAAGTGGCTTTCCCTTGCTTATTACTACTAATAGTAGATCTGCAGCACTGCAAACTGGAGCTCCAAGGCGTACTCAACTGCAGTACTACTGCAAATAGGCACCTCATAATAATAATAATAATGGTAATGTCTGTATACATAGCTAGTACCTGTGTACATCTGATTTTTATGCTAGATGGATCTGGAGTAGACATTTCCTGATGCATTCAAATGTGGGATTCTTGCAATGTACAGATGATTTTCGGTGACTGGTCTAGGTGGATGACAGAACTGAACAGTCTGGTGCTTTAAGTAGGCTCTGCCTTGCTGGAGTTTTACGAGGGCAAAGATCTCATGAATTCATGAATAAAAATAAACCACATGCCATCAGCTGTTCTCTCATAAAACTGTTATAAAGAAATTATTATTTATTCGAAAGAGGCAACTAAAATTCCTGACACATATGCATGAGGCATGGACTAGAGAAAAAGATGCTATGTGGAAGAGCCAAGGGAAGAGAAGCAGAGGACAGCAATGAATGAAATATATTGACAGCCTTAGCAGATATGCCACCAAGAATTGTGATGTCATATATTCGGAAGATTGTCCCGGTTCTGGCAGAAATTCGCCTCGTTGTCAACCCCTCTAAGTCAGAAATCATCAATGCTGTGTGTGATGACAGCCATTTTGACTCCGCAGTGCATTCGATCCGACAAATCCTTGATGGAGCTGAAATTGCTACTCGCAACAACCTCTGCATCCTCGGCTCACTGATTTGCCGTCCTGCCATCATTAATGATCTCATCAGAAGGACAGACACGTTGAAGATCCTGACTGAGCGCCTTCAGTCTATCGACAACCACCCTGCTCTGTTCATACTGAAAAACTGCTTCACGTTACCAAAATTTCTATTCTGTTTTCGAAGCGTGCCGTGTTACGCGTCACGGGATCAGTTGAACAAAATTGACACTGCTGTCTGCCAGAGCCCCAAAACCATATGCAACACTGAGTTTGACAATTTTGGTTGGATACAGGCCACTCTTCCTGTTAGCCATGGCAGTTTTGGCCTTCGCTCCGCTGTAGATATTGCCTTGCCAGCATACGGCTCGTCAGTTTACACCAGCAAAGTCCTTGTCGAGGAGATTCTTTATGATACACTTGACTCTCCTCTCAAACAACTGCCAGCTCAGGTCACATTATTCTGGTTTTCTATGCCACCTGCTAAACCAACCAAACAACAGATGAATTCCAGTGCCGCCAAATCGCTGGGGAACTGAAGCCAACTCTGTCACAACACCAGCTCGCATGAATTGTCTCGGCCACATCTGAACATAGCCGTGACTGGCTCAACGCAGTTTCATCGATGGCCATCAGTAACCACCTTGATGACAAGACAGTCTGGATGGCTGTCGCTCTACGAATTGGTCTTTGAATCTGTCGACGCTGTTGTTGCTGTGGAGCCATGGTGGACAAATTCGGTCTACATCCCTTATTATGCTGCTATAGGACGGGCAGAATCCCGCGTTACATCACCTTAAACAATGTCATCAAGCGAGCACTCAATTCTGCCAGCCTGTTTTCCATCTCGGAACAGTAGGCTGGACTGAGAAGATGGACGTCATTGGATGGGGCTATGGCCTTCCCTTTTGAAAATGGCAAGTCCCTCACTTAGGGTGCCACTTACGTGGACACACTTTCGGCGGCAACATTTGTTCAACCGCCGCTAGCCTGGGGTCAGTGGCCCGAAAAGCAGAGGATATAAAAAGCCTAAAATACACACCTTTGTCTGACTGCTTCCATTTCCTGCCGGTCATCGATGAGATGTCAGGTGTGGTCAGCCCTGCTGCTACTAGTCTATTGTGTAAAGTTGGCAACAGAATTTTGGCGGCGACTGAAGAGCCAAGACAGAGCCAGTGGCTATTCCAAAGAATCTCCATGGCGATCGTGCGAGGAAACGCATTCTCTATCAGCACATCAGCGAGACAGTCGTCACTGTTGCCCAAAACTGATCAAATGCAGTGCCTGGATGTCAAGGGAGAAATAAAAAGTGGTGGCAAGATGTCATTTGTTTCACCTTCCCTGTGAAGATCGTTGCTTAACGTGGGACAGTTCACATCCTTGTCCAATCTTGGGGCTGTAAATGACTGCTGGGTACTGTACCCTGCTAAACTACCAGATGTCGACTCTGATACACATGTTAATTTGTGATTTATATTGAAAATTAAACAAAGCTGTGGTATTAAAGAAATGGTTCACTGGATTCCCTTCCATCTGTCAGGAAAGCTAGAAAGATTAAATTTTGTATTCTCTGTCAATGTCAAGCTTGAATATATTAGTTCAAGAAAATACTCATTTAATGTTTTGAAAATTATCAATTTAAGGAATAAAACACACTATGACAAGATAAATATATTATGGTTATAGCCCTTCGATTTCAAGTATTAATTTCAGTTCATCATAACAGTTGGTCCACAACAAAGTACACTGGGCGGTTTTGAACAAATGGGGTAGAAACGTCAAAGGGGAGTCAAATGGTCGAAGGGGATGCAGTGGCTCAATGGGTGGCGTCTGCTCAAGGAGAAAACAGCCCCGGATCGACTCACTGGTTCTGCATCGGGGGATGACAGGATATGCAGATCAAAAACCCGCATTTTTTCAGTGACTCAATGGTCCCCTGGCTTCCTGTGGGTAGGGAAGTCCGACGTCGAGCCTTCTCAGATAGCGGCGAATATATTTCGGAGGTCCCGTGTATACGTTATCCACTATAAAGAACCCTTGGCAGTTCAAAATCGATGGAAGAGTAGGCTGAGTGCCGCTGTCTGGGGAAACTTTCCAAATTCCAAATTTCTACCCACAAAATTTCTCAGAAAAAATTGGCAACTTCTAACTGAAAGCCGAGATAATCCTATTTTCTTGGGATTGAAAGGCTTAACAAAAACAAACATGGTCGAATTATGGATTTTTGCACCAACCTATTCTTTAAGCAAGCATCACTGCATCATGCAAAACATTTCAAAACATGGAATAAAACTCAAAAACTGGGTAAAAATCCCGTTTAGAAATATAGGGTCCATTGCTAAGTAGATATAACGCAAAACTTCGAAAGCAAATTTCTCTCTTTCGACAACCTTACTTGTTCTTCAGTTTCAGATGCTCATAACTAAGCCAAATAACATCATTGAGCAAAGAAACTGGTGTCACAGGATAGCCTAGTTGAGAGATCACTTTTTCATAATGTATCAATAACTCAGTTTACCCAAAATCTAAGACCTGCACGATCAAAACACAAATTAGTGATTTGCGCCACGACAGGGGGTTGAAAATCTACCAAAAGCGTAACTATAACCCAAAATGTACCTTGTGGACCAAACCGTCATAATGCATCACATCTCGTTCTCGTTGGATGCAAAAATCTGGCAGATAAGAAATAAACATGGCCGATTTAGGCCGATTCTCGTTCTTCGCATTATGCGTTGGACTCATATTTATCACATACAGGGATTTGGGATACTCTCAAGAATCGCCTTCAGTTCAGAAAAACATTAAAGCACCCAAACTGGCCAGTTTTGCCGGGCCAACATTGAAATTTATGTTCTGGTAAGTCTAAATTTCTCGAGTTGCTGCCCAATTCAAACTGAACTCCTCTCTCTCTGTTGTCTGAATCACTGAATGAGTGAATCTTGATCTTTTCTTATCGAGAATAGATCTAATCATAAATCTAGAGTCAACCCGCCGGTTTCCGACCACTTAGGGGACCTCCGATAAAAAGTGGGGGAGAAATACCGTACGGCCCGGGCACTAAATAACACACTTAAGAGGGTATCGTTTGATGGGGTATGAATAAAAGTTGGTGTTTGATTTTGATGGGGGAAACACACGAAAGAAAGTACCGTATACGCTGAAAGAAAAAAAACTTTTTTCCGAATCCATTCACACTGACTCCCTTTTATACTATAACAGTTCACACATTTCACACTTACCTTTGATGGGAGTCGAACCCGTGTCATCCAGTTGACTGCGCTTCCATGTCCAGTCGCACTATCCATTCAGCCAGCACACCACTTGATGGTGTGAGTATTTGAAATGTAGTCTATGCTGCGATGGGTGATTTCATGGTAACTATCGATATGGCTTTTATTTTTTTATTTTAGTT
>JBCAUA010742057.1:0-15078 GCA_038406235.1 Peronia verruculata | reverse complement strand
AGCATGTGACCTCTAGGTCTGCAAACACATTTTTGTGTAGGAGTAGATATATATGAATACAAAAAGTCATGTAAAAAGGATATATTTTAAACTTCATAACAAGCCCCTAGTGCAACATTTTTGGTGTCCACCTAATGGCAAAGGCTCATATGCGAAAAGAAGAATCCATAGGAAAATATGAACAGACTTCTCAGTGTTCTAATGACTTTGTTATTGCTGCTTTTGTTCCCAGAGGTTTAAACTATTCCAGATGAGAAGTGAAATGTCAAACTTACTGAAATCTTGTATGTGGCAGTCACTGCATACTGTGAAATATTTTTACATCTGCTATTTCCTCCTAGGTGAGCTTGTTTTTTTTTTTTTTTTTTGATAGTGGAGATGTATTGAATTTTTTTTGTGTCACACTGGAACCAAAGAAAATTTTGTTAAAACATCCAGTGCAAAAAATCAGACTTTTGCATGTTCAACATAGGAGGTTCCCATAAGCTTCGACATATGTATTGTAAACCAGAGCAAGAAGGCCAAATTAAACAGTCTGTCATGAGTTTGAAACATCGCGGCCCTTATATGGTTTGTTTTTATGAAAAGCAGCAGGGTCCTTGGATGGGAAAAAAAGTCATAGATTTTTCTAGACTGTGATTCGTTCACAGTTTTATTGATAGTATTCCTTGTATTCCTTGTTTTAAAGAAAACCATATCAGAAAGTATGTCAACAACCAGTGATAACATTTCTTAATATTGAGATAATTGATATCTTATTTCTCTTATTTTGTTCTTATAGGAACCTTCCCAAAGAGATGGATTGTAGGATCATTTAACATTGGCTTGGAGTGAGTATTTAATTTAGATTATGCTAAAGATCTCATATTAATTTCAGTTGCCTAGTATGAAGATAGGATATAGTTTGCAAGGGAAGGTATATTCAGAGCATTAAATGATAGACAGCAGCTCATGTTGGTTGTATTTATGATCTGGATCAGATGATGACAAAAGATTGAGAGATCTTGTTATTTAATTACACACATTGAGAATGACATCTTTTTTTTTTTTTCTTTAGTTGGTATTCTCCCTTTTCTTACTCACAGTCACAGCAGCAAACTGTGTTTGCATTATGTCCTTACATGGCACAAGACACAAATGAAATTAATGTGAGCCACTATGGAAAAAAAATTATCATTGAGATAGTGTTGTTTGTGATCTGTGTTATCAAGGGACAAAAACCACAAGACCCTTTGACACAGTCTCGTATTCATTTTATCAAAGTACAGTACAAGGAACATTGCTCAGTTTAAAAAAAAAAAAAAAAAAATCTTCACACCTTCTGTTGCAAAGAAGATTGCTCAGTGTAAAAAAAAAAGGGATGGGGTAGGGATGAAGGATGAAGAATAATATGGAATTGGGTGGTTAGGAATTGAGAAGAAAATTATCCTTGTCGTAACTTGTCAGAAAACATTTTCCTACACAACACAATGGATAGCACAATTTACTGCTGCCTCTTCACCATTATTTAATAAAAATGTATTTTTTTCATTGTTTTCAAACCCGTCTTTGTTAAGTGAATTGTTGAATACTAGTTTAAGAGGACACATGGATTTTTGTTTTGTTGCAGTTTTTTAAATGAACCCCACTCCCATTTTTAGGTGTTTTTTTTTTTTTTTTTCCAGTTTTAAAGAAAAAAAAAAAAAAACTGAAATATTTCTCACCAGTCCTCATGGCCCACCCACCCCCACCCCCCACGATAGAAAAGAAGAAAATGAAAGATATAAGATTTTGATTTTTTTTTTATTGTTCCTTATATTTTCAGTCCAGATGACACCCCTCTGAATTCCTTGACTGGACTGCTCAGTCTAACTTTACTGTTGCAGACATTCCTGGTCAGTTCAACACTGATGGTAGCTTGGTCTTTTGCAAGGATGCTGCTGAAAATATTTCACACAGAGGTGAGGAAGTGAAGGGGTTTAAGTGGTGTGTTTTGTGTTTATGATAAGTGATGTGATGCATGTTGTTTTTTTGCTGGTGATAGCATTTCTCTTATATTGACATATGTAATGTTTCAGAATTGTTAGGTTTTTAAGAAATGTGAACTCATGATGATTTCTCTCTGCTCTGTGAAAATTGAGGATAACTACTTTATTGCAGTTTTGTTTAGTAATGAGGTTTATACGGCCTCTTTTGTGTGATCTAAAACATATGAATATGCCCATTTTTAAATTTTTTTTTTTGGTCAAATACTTATTGATTTGCAGGACATAAGTTTTGTGTACATGACTTGAAATGTTTTACTGTTATCTATTTGTTTGAATTTATTATTCCATTTTATGTTGTTTTTTTTTTTATCTATGTTTTAATTAGATGAAAAACAGACATAATAGAAAAAAGATGTCATAATCTCTGTCAGTGGGAATGTTTCATCACTTTTTTCAAAATGCAGTTCTGTGGAAAGAAGAAACAAAACTGTTTTTGGAGCTTTATTAGTACAGAGAATCAAATTGATTGTTGAAAATATTCTCAGCTGCAAGATGCCAGAGATTTGATAGATGTATTTGGAATTTGCATGAAATAGATTATACATTGGTTTTACAGCACCTGGAGTTTCCAATTATCAGCATCATGGAGTATGATAAGCAAAGAACATTACCTGATGCCTTGGCATGTTCCTATTCTCCCCTCCTGCAGGTATGAACCTCTGTAAAAATTGATATCTTTACTCTTTAGATGTCAGCCCCTTTCTGGTCTGTTAAAAGTTTCAGACTTTCATCACATCTCATCAAAATAAGGGAAAAGAAAAGCAGTCAGTGACCCTCAGTAGCCTTGCTGCAGATGGAGCTTTGAAATGTTAGATATCACTCTTTTATATTTCACGAAATTGATGCTTTACAACTAGATTAACCAGTGATAGATCAAAATATTGTGGTCTCCATCTTAAGAGCCTGCTGCCTAAGAGCCCGGTCCACCTAAGTATTTGCTTCTGCTGCAAAGCAGCTTTTTGTGTAAATATACCCCTGTAAGAACCTGCTCCCTGAATAAAAAAATTTACCTGAGAACCCAGTATTGGGCCAAGACATGCGAATACTTAATGGTGTATTTTTCACAGATTGTCCACTTGAGACAAACACAGTGTTAGGTGTGCAGTAGAATGTGGGGGGGGGGGAGTGATGGTTGATATATGACTGCATAACCAGGTCACACATGGACTGGCCATTATGGAAACTCATCGTGGTTTGAAAGCTGGGCATTATTGATGAAATTATTCACAAACAAAGGTCTGGCATTGTTAGATCAGATTACAAAATATACACTCACATAGGGGAGAAAGTTGTTCCTTTTTGCATTGATAAAACTGAACTGTAACTGTCAACCAATTGTAGCAGTCAGACAGTGGTCTGATGGGTTGTGTAACTTTCCAGTCTATCTAAGAGCCATTTTCATTTGCCTTCTGTCCCAGCACTTGGCTTTCCTGGACTTGAACACTGCATCAAAGTTTTCACCCTCCAGACGACAAGAACTCCTCAGCCTGAGTCAGCCAGGTGGTCACCCCAGAATCTGGGCATCTGTCAGTGGGTCCACATTCGCTGTGGTGAAAGAACTGACTGATCGAATCCGGGAAGAAAACTGGGCCATCATGTCAAAAGTGTCCCTCAGTGCCCACCTGAGTGAGATGAACACTGCCTTTGGCTCGAAGACTTTCACTGGTATATTTGTAGTCAAGCTTAATGTACGAGTGAAATATTGTTGAGTGATTGTGAAGATTGAAGTCATTTGATGTGATACTCTGAATGGTTTAAGACATGGTTGGCTGTAGTTTTCATTTGATGACTTACATATGTTTGAGTCTAGTTATTGTTACTCTCAGATCAGTGATATTGGTAAACACAGCCAATAAACAAGATACTGATTTTTTTTCTTGAGAAATTCATTTTATCAATACAAGAAATCAAATTTTAATATTTATAAGTAATTTTAAATTTTTCTGTTTGATGTATTGCTTTTCTTTCTCATCTCAACACAGTCAGTCGTGTTTAAGTACCACATTTTGTACTGTTTATTGCAGATTCTAGCTCAGTATCTTACAGAGGAGCAGATCCAAATATGACAGGTAATAAACAGAGCTTTTTTATTATAGTATTACTGTTGGAATCATGAAGATCTCATTGTGTCGAAGGAAAAATATTAGTGTCGTTACATATATAACAAAAAGTTGGCTATGAAAAGAGAAAAGGCTGCAAATTGTTAGCAATAATCTTCATTGTTGTGCTGTAATATTTAACTTCCTTATGCTGCATGACAGATAACACTTTTGGACAATTAAGCTGTTTCTGAACCCTGATTCAGAAATGTAATAAATGTGAAACGTAAAAATAATAAAAATGTTAATAAATGTTATAAAAAAAAAAAAAATTTTTTTTAAAAAGATAGAGAAACTTAGTATCGAAAAACCACCGTTGCTTCATTGTCAAGAAGATTTTGCTTGAGTCAGGGATATGAATTGCGTTGGTGGACAATAAAGATGAATGGTGTGAGTCAGCAGTTGGATCAACTAGCAGTTAATTCTGGTAAGAATAATACCACAGATCTTCAGAAAAAAAATAAACATCTCCTTTACAATCTAACAACACTTTTTCTTAGGGGTGGCACTGTATTCTTAACATTTATTTTTTGTGATGGACCAGCAGTATATTTTCAGGTTGAAAAATGGATTTGAGTCTGAAAACCAAACAACTTGAGTTTTAATGATCGTGTTTTCTTGCCTTACTTCCTTGCAGGAGCTCAAGATTTTCCAGCAGAAAGTCAGAAACCTCCTTTGACAACCAAGGTATTTTAATATATATATATGTTGTTTGTTTTTTTTGGCCTGTATTGTCCATATATCTCATCATCAAAAAAGTTGTGTCTCATTTCATTGCTTTTCTCCATGTTATTCCCTCTGTTATGAATTTGTTTCATGATTGTCCACAGTTTTACAACTTTTTGCAAGGGCTTCCTTTTGTGTCTCAACTCCTGGCTGAGAGCCCAGATGTCAGCAGCAGAAAACTGTTTGCATCATGCCAGATACAAATCTGGGCTGTGGAAGGTGAGTTCCTTTCCTCCATCCTGGCTTTCATTTGATTTTGACATTTGCAGATATCCTCCAATTTTTTTGGTTGTAATTAAAAAAAAAAAAAAACTAAATTTTGTTCATTTATGGAGCCAAAGAAAAAAATGTACAGATTTATTCTTGTCATTGACCCTAAATTGCATTTTTAGAATATAGAACTGCTTTTGCCATGGCCAATATCAAAATCTTAGTTTGTTTTTATTTTTGGCTAATATTTGTCAACTCAGAAAGGTATAACACTCATTTGATGAGATGATTTTTTTTTTTTCTTTAGCTGGAAGAAAACACCAATGGCCATATAAAAAAAAAAAAAAAATTAATGTGTGTGATAAACGCACAATGATATCAGATCTGCAGGATTTTTTTGCTTTTTATTTCAGCTCTGTCCCTCATGGGAAGTATCTCTTATAAAGAAGATAAATATGGAGTGGTTCAGAACACTTTGCCAGAGATATTTGGAACCCTTTTAGACCTACATGAGGTTTGCTTTTGATTGTATTGTCTGATTTATATGCCTTTCATTCATACCTGATCAAGTTCAGCATGTTGGCCATAAGTAAATATTACTGTAAATTGCAAGGGAGGGAGAGTCCAGAGAGCAATTTTTCAAATGGTGGAACTAAGGACATTTTAAGCTTCAAATTTGGACTCAGCATGCTCAAATTAGAGAAAAAGTGTGGGGAAAAATTTTTTTTAGTATCTGGTCATCATGGCATAACTGCCATCTTTTGATTTTGTCTTGAAATTAAAACTATATTCAAAAGTATAAGGCTTTTAAAGTATTCAATATAATCATTTGGAATTTGACACAGTGATAAACTAGCTCCATATAAAAAAGCTATGCTTTTGTATTTTTGATTACATACCATACAATATTTGTCATACAGTTTTGATACAGGTAGGTTATGGCATCTGTAATTCTTAATTTTCCATCAGATACCCAATTCTGTTTTGAGAACAGGAATAAAGTTTAGGAAAAGGGATGCATATTACTGAAACATATGCAGTGAAGAATTTATATGCAAAATTTGAAGCCTACTGGTTCAGAACTAAACAAAGTCCTATGGAAAAAAGTTTTTAAAAATTATTTTGAGAAAATTGTATTTGAATGTTCACAACCTTTTTATACCGTCTCCTAGTGGTGCCATCTTGGAGCACAAAGCAGATGTTTCTAACCCCAACCAGTCTTTTTCTCATATCAGAAATGGTTAAAGTATAGAATCTATGAATATAAAACCCGATTTTGATATATTGATCCCAAAACCTCATTTTCATGACCCACATAAGTTTAACCTCTTGATTTTAAAACTTTATCAGAATCTTCTTCAAACTTTGATGATATAATGAAGCATTGTTTTTGTATGTAAATGATAGTTTCATGATGTTTGTTATAATTTATCAGTCTCATGCATTCTTCATTTCCTCCCTGTGCAGTGTGTGGAGAAACATTTCAAGCTCACTGCCAGTACCATGAGAAGGCCCTATGGCGCCACAGCTCACTCATCTGATGCCTTACTCAGATACAAACTGCAGTCTGCGAATAAGGCAGCCATCTACCGCCTGGTCAATACCTACAGACAGCATTTAGAGTATGTATTGTGTGCCATAGTTTCACATTCACTTCTACATTTCTTTTCACCTAGTCCAGTTTCAGCCATTTATTAATCATTTTCTGGACTGTAAGGTAATATTCAATTTCAGTCTGTACTAGTACGATTTTTTTCTGCTTTGTTCTCTTCCATCAGTTCACAGATCTTGGTTTTCTGGCTGTGAGTTAACATTTTCATTTTTATCTCATGTTTATCTTTTATGTTCCTATGTAGATAATTTTTAGTGATTATAGTGTAATACTCATATACTCACATGCTCTCTCTGTTTGCAGTGATGATCCTTAAGATCATGAAAAGAAATTTTATTTATTTCTAGAGCAACCATGATTCTACCTCACTGACAATGTGCACTATTCTTTTAAATTACAAACGTGATTTGTTTTTTTTTTAGATCATGAAAAGAAATTTTATTTATTTCTAGAGCAACTATGATTCTACCTCACTTACAATGTGCACTATTCTTTTAAATTACAAACATGATTTGTTTGTTAAGTTTGTTTGTTTGTTTTTTTTGGTCTTTATTTTAAGAAAGTTGATTAGCTCTTGGACAGATGTTTTCAGTTTTTAATTAAAAATATGAACATTATGTACATGTGACGGAAACAAAAAAAGGAAAGTTTTAACATTTTTTTTTTTTCATGGTTTAAAAAAATATATTTTCAGAGATTTGCGGCTGAGCATGGAATATGCGAAGAAACTCCAGCCCTTTGTGGATTATCTTGTGTGAAGAATAAAGGCTCATGTGCTTGGGCATGCATGCTATCTCTCTGTTGAGTTTACTGATGGTGCTTGTTTTCATGATGGGACAGAGGATGGATTCAAGATGTGTGGAGAAGAGAGTGGAATCAGGAGCTTAATATGGTAGTTATGATGTGTGGCAAAATTCTTCTGATGTAACCAATATCAGCTCAGGAGAGGATTCTCACAAGAATTTCATGGGCAAATTAAATAGACCTGTCTGTTGGATGCCTGTGATAAACATAATGGAACTAAAGCTGTATGTCAAACTACCATAAACTGTCTCATTTGTCCACTGGATTCTCATATTCATAGAAGTATGATCATATCCCAGCTGTTCCGGTCCTAATGATGCTTTTCCAGTCCTAATGAAGACTTCCCAAAGCTTGATTTCTGGGAGTTGAGGGATGAGGCATAAATGGGATATGTAAGCAGGGTGTGCGTGACATTGTGGTGAACATTTCTTTATTCTGTTTTTAACTTCGTTTTCTTATACTTTGTTCAATTTATGAATTTATCAAGATGTTATGGAAAAGACTATAAGGCTATGAATTTGCCTGATTGATACATGTATACTTTTTTTTTTGTTTTTTGTTCAGTGACTCAGTAGGCAGTTTTATTTCATCCTCCATACTCCACGGACCACAACATTGATTTGTATCCTCAGTGAATGCATTCACTAATTTTCCTCTGAGAAAAATTATAACTCAGAATGAAGCTGTACAGTTCACAATAATTTCCAGAAAACGTGTAGTTGTCCGCACTGGCTGAATGTGCTTTGCTGATATTATGGCACAATATATTTTTTTAAATATAAATACATGTATCTATCTTGTTACACTGGAGTCATTTTGTTTAAGGATGTAATTAGTGCAAGTGTTTGACAAACTCAGACACTTATGAATGCACTGCAATACTTTCTGAATGAACTTGACTGAACTTTGTTTTGTTTTCCCTTTGAGCATTGGTAAAGAATTGTTGCATCTTCATTGAATTACAGTTATGGAGTTATACATTTTTTTTTTTTTTTTGACATAAAGATTGTTAGTGTTAGAAAACAAGACTTAATAAATAAATAGTTTGTGCATTGTGTCATGAAAACTTTTTTTAACTTAGAATGTTTATATAAAAATGTAGCATTGCTCATTATTCAGACTGCTTTACAAGAGATGGATTTCTTGTGTGTGGCTGCTTGTTAAATTACTTGACTAATGAATAGCTTTACTGCAAGTGCATGTGTATATTGTGAACTCCAGCTATGTGTGGATTGTAAAGAAGTTGTATAATAATTCATGAATAAATGTATTTAACTGTATGTCATGTACATGTATATTGCTATGCCAGATGAAATCTGCACAATGTTCTGTTTGGTTCTATCTAGTGCTTTCTTAATAAAAAAGAATAAAAATTTTGCAAGTTTATTTCTGTGACGTTTTATCACTTTCAATGTATGTGGTTTTGCTTACCTTATCTCTCTCTAGCCTTCCTATTTGTGGACTTTGTAAATACACAGCAGAGTGCACCTCTTGTCTTATGCTAAACCACTTTTTTTTTTTTTATATTCAGCTTTATGAACGCTACCTGAATCTCCATCTGGCTGGAGGCTCAGCCATATGGTAGATGAAATCTGCACGTAAAAAGAGTGATGCAAAATATCTGATCTTTTCAGTGGGAGATGAGCAGTCCAGTTACTTCCCATAAAAAAATACTGAATAAGCAGCATAGAGAAGAAAAAATATTTTAATTTCATATGATTCAAACGATTGACTACAAAGAAGAAAACATTTTCCTTACACAAAGATTTTTGGGGGGGATATTTTATGAAATAATTTTCAAGCCAATAGCAAAAAAATGAATGTTTTTCCTCTTTATGGTGCTTGTTCAACACCTCTTGCATCTAGCAAAGAGAAGTGACATTCTGGTCAAAATGATCTCTGATTCTTACCCTCTTCATTACAGTTGTTGCACTTATGAGTTGTACAGTAATAATCCCCAATGCATTACATGCAGTAGTTCAGAACGCAGTGTGTTAAACAGTATATGTCTTGCACCAAGGGCAAATGAGTTGCAAGTTGCGCCAGGTGAGTTCAAATCACAGCTGTTTTTTACTGTTTTTTTCAGTTTTCCGACTATGACACCAAAATAATTCTTTTTTTTTTTTTCCAGATTAAAAAAAGGTTAAATTGATGTTTTGTGAAAAAAAAAAAATTTTTTTTAAAATTAGTATCTTAGTTGGAAAGTAGTTAAAAATGACCAAGAACAGCCATATATCTTTGTTGCCCGGGACGACTTCCGACTCATTTGTCCTGGTCACTAGACATATAATAAGAAAGAATTCAAAATATCTCTCAGAAATTGACATATCACGCTGTTAACCAAACTGAGTGATCACAATGTGGTCAGTGTGAGATTTCAGTGCAGTTCCATTTCATGATTTGATCATACATACGTATATTTCATAGCCTCAGCATTTATTCATTATTATTAAACTCCCTTAATCCTCTGAACTATGGCTCACTGATCTGCCATCTCCCTGCACTGGGCTCTGAGGGAAAAAAACATCTTACTTTTGACAGCTGCCATAGTTTTCTGCTTAAAATGGTTTGATACTGGTGTAATTTGAATACAAACTTCTCAGAAATACAGTTTGTTTGTACATGGCACATATTAACTTAATTATCAGAATTATCTACAATATTCCAGATGTTTGCCAGTCCCTACTTTTTGGATATACTTCCTTGTTTAAAAAAAAAAGCAGAGATGATAAGAGTTTGGGCACTTTGTGAACCTACTAAAATACTGCAATAATGGGTTCAAAGGATTAATATTGAGACAAGATAGCTTACTTTACTTTCTTTCCTTATCTTGATTTCATAGATCATAACCAGATTTATATAATTTCAGAGTTCCGTTGCATGCATAAAATGTTTTTCATAAATAGCTTTCTTTGTCACAAAAATCATATTAGAAAATGAGTTTGTTAGCTTTTCTAAATAGCAAAAATATGACACACACTTATACAATTATCATACATATTTTATGGTATGCTTTGTCTTTGATGAGGTAGTAGCCCCTCCTATCAAAAAAATGTCTCCAAAACATTCCATACCACTCTCAGTCATTTAAACCTCCTGTTGATTTACAAATCAACTTGCATTTAGTACCAGGACCAGGCCAAAAACACAATGTTTGATGTATAATAAATTGTGTACACTACATACCTGAACAATAATATTATTGATTGTTAAAAGTTATACAAATTGCAAGCACATGTTTGTGAAGAGAGTGAATAAAAAAAATAAACTCAGTAGTTAAAAAAAAAAAAAAATTAACAAAAATACAGTAGAAAGAGGGGGGGGGGGAGGGAAAACAGCCGTGTGCAAGAAGTAATAGTAATAGTAACAGCGAACTTACTGAGTTGCTGACCCATTAATTTGGTTTCCACAACACCACTGACATCTCCATGCCAGTCATATACATGTGCATGTATGTTGCTTGTGCACCTCATTGAAAAAATTCATTATCAGTTAAGTAAGGCAATCAATACCCCTTGTCCAAAGAGACAGCGGTTCTGTTTTGTTGGTTCCTATCTCACTGCAGTAGTAATGTTCCTGACCCGGTTGGTTGTGTGGTCAGGGTCCATCACAGAGTTCTTAAAAGCCTGAGCATATTGAATCTCTTAAAAGGGAGGTTGGGTTTCCTTTGTTTGAGCAATACAAATAATGGAGTTGTAGTGCTAGATCAATACATAGCAATTCACATTCACTAGTTAACTGCATTCCAAGGCCTTGGAGTAGATCAATATGTCATATTTTATTATGTAGCAAACACCACTCTGGGAGGACGGCTTGTGATAGTCTTCAAAAGCCCCACTGAATCTGTTGTACTCAATGTGGTGTATATTAGTAATATTACATTTGCTAATGCTATTATTGCTATGCATGTCAGAACTATGTCCTGGTTTATCTGTCCATATATAAAAGTAAGCTTACATTTTTTTCATGAATGATAATCGAGCTAAAAAACATCTTTAGTGCATGCAAGTAATCAAAAAAATTCATTTTCAAAACCCCTGTTGCCTTTGTGATAAACGACACTTAGGATCATTTCTATTTTTGTTTTTTCCTCATTTACAATTTTCCTTGTGTTAGTTCCTTCAATTTAATCTGGCTTTTAATATACATGTACAAGAAAGATTGTACAAGAAACAGCAGTACATGTATATAAGAGAGGATGATAATAATATTATTTTTATGCCCTAAAATCTTTGTGGTAAAAATCAATGATATCAGAAATGCAAATATTTTTCTATCTAAACAGCATTCAATTGAAACAATTTAAAAAAAAAATAGATTTAATCATAAGGGATAAACTCTTTTTGAGATTCTCTTTTAAAGGGGGCTGTTCACTTTATGTGGATACTAGCGCGAACATTCGCAAGACAAATGGAAACTTAGATGGCCAAAAAACAATGAATATTCTCACTTGGGTGCATTTTTCCAAACAGTTTTGCATAATAGCACATCAATTCTAATACAGTAATTTCGTAATTCATAGATTCTAATTATTGGGTATATCAAGCGACATCTGCACAGGATTTAGCTATAAAGCTGATTACAGCCAAAGGCGGCCATCTTTTTTTTTTTCATATCTTTTATCCAATAGCCAACCTTCTGCATTTTAAGAAAAGATTATGTAACATTTATTTTTATCAGCAAGGAAAATTTTTCACAGATTCACAGTTGATTATATTATAACTTACACACAACACTGCAGCACATTGAAATCAATTCTTTTAAAGTACATTTTTGCTTGGATTCAACTCTTCTGTTTTTTCAAGTCTTTTCCAAGTTTTTCTGTCTCTTCAAAGCAACAGCTTATTTTGGTGGTCTTGAGGAGCTGATTTTAACCTGACTCAACTGTTCAGAATACCAAATAACATACATTCTTCACATTGGCATATATACTTAAATAAATTTCATGGGTATACAACTTCATCGCAACAGGGCAAACTTAAACTGGTTCATCGCCGATGGCAGAAATCAATACAATGTATCTGCTCTGTACCATCCAACCCTCGATTAACGTTTTCTAAAAATTAGAATAAAGATGCAAAAATGGACTAAGTGTGTCCTTATCTATATACAGCAGGGACAACGTACAGCATTTTCTGCTACAGAACGCTCTTAACACAAAGTTTGTGTTATCAGAACATTCATTTCATTATGAAAGGGCATTAAAAATTTCTGGAGACAGAAGGAGCCACTCGTCCGAACAGGTTTAAAGTAAACAGGCGTATTACTAGAACAACTATGGAAGACCTAAGAACGAACTGTCATCTCAACGGGTGATTTCTTCCAGTTATGAAGTTATCAACTTTTCTCGGTGTAAACGAAAGTAAAATAGATCACACATATATGGTTAAATAGATTAAGGTTTATCTTTACCAGATATGAGCGGTAGCATGTGAGATATACTTAACTGAAGTGTGGGGTATATTTATATTTTAAAAAAAAAAAAAAAGTATTTGTTTTCATGGGGAACGGGACTCGAATTTGTACTGTATGTGCTGCAGCAATTAATAACCGGACTAGCAGGCCATAATCTTTTCGAGGCAACTGAAATCTGTTTGTAATGTAATAATGATGCTTTCTTGACTTATAAGGTGGCTAAAGCGCAAAAATACATCTCTCTAGTTCTCCTTTTGTCTACGCCACCTGGCAACGTAACCACGCATGTAAACTGACGGCTTTCGATATTGGAATTGGTGCGATTCATGAACTGAAACGTTGATAATAATAATAATAATAAAAAATTACACGAATGAAAATATTCCACAACAACACTGTTTGTCGTTTTATGTATATGCGTTAATCAATCAATCAATAATAATAATAATAGCCTGGATTTGGCCATGAGCATATCGCGCGGTGCCAGAACATTCTGAATACGACAAAATACTATTCCATTATTACACCTATTTCTGATTAAGCCTTAGTTAATACATGCAACATGTAAAGTGATGCACACGACTTTCAACTGAAATGAAATCTACGGTAACACTGGGCAAACGTATATTTAAAAAGAAACCTGATGTAGGAATGCAGATAGACGATACTGCAGAAACAATTTACAAATAAATCATTAAGAAGGCATATCGCACTTATAAGAGGCCAGATCATAGGACTATCAATGACTGTCATTTGTTATCGTTAGTATATGTACTGAGTATCCGTAAATGGTCCAGGACGCTTGTTATATCAGATGATATGGTCTTATTTATCGCAAATGATAATTTACTAAATAAAAGCATTGAGAAAGTTCGTCTCTAATGTAGATCTTTGTACCATTATTGTCAAAGGCTATGGTCTAGTGGCCTGAAGACCGTGTTAAACAACTTTGATTACAGCAGTCCTACATGTAGGCAAACAAACAAAGAGACAAACAGATTGATTGATACATATAGTGATAAACTGTATCTTTATTTTTGTGCCAAACTTGGGGAAATTGTTCTGTGCAACCTTCACTACCACCAACAACAAGGCAAACCTGACTACAAGTGCCCCCCCCCCCCTCTTTTCCCTCCGTCCCGCTAGCCTAACTTCCTTAGTTCTAATGCCTGAAAACGAAAGTACCTGTACAAGTTAATCTGTCACTGAGAAAATAGAACTCAGCTCGGTGATTCAGCTATGCTCATGATATTATTATGAACACCAGCCCAGACCCTGCCTCACAACGTGCTCAGGTGTATATCAAGAGGGATTACAGTGTACTTGTCAGTGGTTTGTCGACACGTTTGGAACTTCATTACTTGCGAGGGGTTGCGCTAAAACAAATATCGCATCTGTCTGAGCAGGGGAAAGTGGTTCTAGTCTCACCTCTCGACTACAGTACTTTCGAGATTGTGTAAATCTATGGTCTTGTGTTTCAGATAAGGCACGGTGTCTACTGAGCGTCATATATCTGATCCTCCTGCAAATCCGTGACTGCGGAGCTGGAAAGGTAATAATGGTGGCGGTTGTTGGGAGGAGAAGGCTTTGGGGAAAGGGAAGGGGGGGGGGGGGGTGACATTAACGAAAAGTATCGATAAAGATAGGCGAGTAAATAGTAATAAAACATAATTATAATAAATATGCTGGTCTGTGAGGTCTTCTTAATGTTTTCTGCAGGGGACCTACGGATAATCCATGCCATTGGGTTGATTTCTCTTCAACCTGTTTTTGTGGATAGTGACATTAATGATGAGATATCTTATAAGACAGTCTTCATCTCACACGCACTTCACTGCAGGAGATTCATTCCGGATAAACCTAGTAAAAATTAAATTTCTTTCTAAACTGATACACATAAATACCGCTGTAGCCTACTGGTTATATTACTCCAAATAATGGACCTATCACTGCAGGCGAGTAAACCATGGCTAATGTTTTTGGCATTTGTGAATTCATTGTATATGGTAGAGATGGGATACTATATTATGAATTACATGTTTAGACAAACAAATAGACGAATGACAGATGTGCAAATACATAACACACACACACACACACACACACAGACACACACACACACACACACACACATACATACATACATACATACATACATACATACATACATACATACATACATACA
>JBCAUA010741946.1:0-15079 GCA_038406235.1 Peronia verruculata | reverse complement strand
AGATAGATAGATAGATAGATAGATAGATAGATAGATAGATAGATAGATAGATAGATAGATAGATAGATAGACAAATAACATTCATTATTACTATTGTAACACGAATAAGCTACATAACAGTAATTGTTCATAATGCTACCAATTTCACAGTGTCTACTCACGAATATTGCAAGGCCATCGTTATTAAGAGCTAGCGTGGCTTCATCATATCATCGGAATTTTCTTTATGTTATAATCGCCAGAATATCCTTGATTGGACTGACAGCTTGGGGTATGCTCGTTAGAGCGACGCTAGTTAGTTTAGTGACAATTGTAAGAGGTTCTTAGAAGATCTGTGCATCTCATGTCGACAGATAAATTGTTTAAAGAAACTGTAAAAACATAGGGTTCTGAAGGCAATTGTCATTCGCTTCTTACCAGAGGTTTGGAATCTGAGAGTCTCATAACACAAGAATGTAGCAGAATGAGCCGGCTCTGAAACAGATGTGTTTTTACTGAATCACTGAGATTGGAAATCAGCGGGGCAGAGGAAAAATGACGTCATAAAAATGGTCGGAGATTACAGAATGAACCATGTATGACGACTCATTCTCTGCTATCTTGATGTAATAGGGTTTAATGATATCCCGGGAAAATCCCAAGGATCCATGGCCTTGGCCTTCACTTGGCCGTAACTTTGACTCTTTTCTTGGCTTAACCCTGTTAAGGGTGGTAGGCAAGGTATGACAAACTCTCCGCTACAAGTGATATTCACTTTCAATGTAAAGCCTGTTGATGCCCTCCTTCATTCAAGAAATAATTGTAATTTTAATGATCTAATTAGTAGGAAAACACTTGCCATATTTCCGACCGGAAATCCCGTCGGGTTTTTCTGAATTCTTGTATTTTATTACTTTACAAGAATGATATAGTCAGTGGGAAAAGTAAAAGGCCAGGAAGGTTAAGTAAAATGGCGAAGGTGTGGTATGTGAAGTTATATCCTGAAGTGAAGGGAGGAGGAGAATATCAGTGAAACAGGACAAAAACTCCAAAATTACCTACGTTGTCTTGCTCAATCTTTGGTTTGTCAGAGAGAGAGAGAGAGAGACAGACAGACAGACAGAGAGAGAGAAAGAGAGAGAGAGAGAGAGAAACAGAGAGAGAGAGAGAGAGAGAGAGAGTGAACTGATTTGACCTTCATGTTTACACCTTACAGCACGGTCTGCCCCGCTCACTCACCTGGTCCACCTAGTGACGGCGATGCTTAGGTAATCACTGACCCACCCGGCCTAACCTCCTAGCTCCCGTTTCCCGCAAGTGACCGGACCTGCTGGAACACCAGCCCTGATCGTTATATCATTATCGCTCTAACAATTTACACTTCATCGTCTTAAAACTGCTCTTAGCACCATGACACACCAGATCTTCCACATATACTTCCACTATAAATCTACAACAAACCCTACAAAAGGCTTACAGACCCGTAAACTACTGAATGGATCCATGTGAAACTTGGTGCTCGAAATTGTTGCATAAAGGTCTTTGTTACATAAAACATACATACACCCGAATAAAGCTTACTAATTTTAACGCTATTCTACAAAAGGCCGATAATAATTGAATAGAAAAATCACAAGAGTGTTTGATTCGAATTCTACATTCGATAGAATGGCGCATTCAAAACACCAAACACGTTTTCTCTGAGGAACATTCAGTATAACCATCCAACATATCAACATCCAGGTGCGCACGCATGCCATACACTTCAAGTTGAGAGGCCGCGAGGTCTCCTCTAGTATAACATAAATATCAGCATCTGTATCAATCACAGAGACCCTTGTAACAGGACTGTGTGCTACTGAACTAAGCTTTCACAGGACTTCTCCGATGTGACTCTTAGAGATGAGTAAATAATGTTAGAAGTTTTCCTAATGGAAACATAATCACGCATGTACAGAGTTAGGGACCCAAAATAGATCATCATTTGGGAATACTGGGCTATGATAGGGATATTCAAAATTTCTTTTGTGAGTGATTAGGAAAGTTCGTGAGACAGGACTACATTAATTATCGGTCAGGTGAAATAACACTCATTAAGACAATTCTGACGTTAAAGTCTCTTTTGATCCTCCTAACAAAACCTACAATCTTGTTCTGATTTTTTGGTTATGCTGATTGAATTTTTCATTCTTCGGCCATACGTGTTTAGAATGTGCTTTGCACTCTGCATTTACGAGTTTGTTCAGCTTTTTAAAGAATCTCTATATTACTCACAATCATGTATGAAGGTAGGAGTCGAATTTCTCTATAATAGTGTGGCGATTTTTGTCCATTCTTTGGAAACTGGTTGAGAATCTCATCTCAAGATTTGTAAACTTTTCCTGCTCATTTAATATATGTTTGTAATATTGTCTCCGTGAGTCAGAACTTACATTCAGAATGATATCTGATTGCATTTCTGCCTCTACGCTGATCAGCAGATGGATAATTGTCTCATACTAAGTAAGAATCGTGGTGTCCCTGAGTGACTCGACAGCGTAGTTGATTATAGCAAATTTACAGACTATAGAGCTGCTCCTGGACTCCATCTACCGTTGTTCTAAGCCTGTCCTTCGTCCTCTCAACTATACTGATGCCAGAGAGCAGGTGATTTAAATAGACGCTGTAACCAGATCTAGTCGTTAAAAAAAAAAAAAAGCAAATAAACAACAACAGCAAAAAAATTAAGTCAAAGCATTTCTGTACAATGGGAATCTGGGTATTCTATTCGGTTACTATACGGTTACTATACGGTTACTATAAGGTTACTATACGGTTACTATTCGGTTACTATACGGTTACTATTCGGTTACTATACGGTTACTATTATTTGGAAACACCTTTCTATAACTATCTTTGCTTGGAGATTGAATATATCCTTTAACCATTACACACTGAATCATATCCTGATAGTGAGAATAATTGTTTTGTTGTGTTGGTGCTAGGAGACTACTCTGATCGTCGGAGTAATTTGAAGATCCTCAGAATCATTGTGGATTCACGCTCTACTTCAAACTCATACAAAAATTCGGTGCTGTCTCTCCATTTTAGAACCAACTTTGAGGTCACCCGTAGTCTTTGCTCCGGGGTTTAATGGAAATACCACATTGCTGATGTAAAATTCTCACACCCCCTCCCTCCCCCGCACTCCGTCCCACCTTATGCTCGCCTCCCTCTTACCTTGAAGGGATACGCCCAACTCTGTCTTCCTCTACCAGATCTTCACCTCCGATCATGGCTTAGAGCACAGAAAACCAGATTCATGACACATGGATTTTTAAGTAAACACTTGGTGCGCTTTCTCCGCTAGATCCAGCTCCATCATCACAGCTGGTTTGAACTCTGGTCTCAGATGGTGAATACGATGGACATAGGGAAAAACCAGAAGAAGAAGAAGAACAGTCATGGTCATGCTACGATTTCTACTACAAGCCAAGAATGATGTCAGTATTTCTGTTAATTATCTTAACCCTCGGACATCTCATTTACTTTCTTTCAATTCTGTTCTGGCCACAGTTTGACTACGATACCGGCCTATCTCCCTTTTATTACAATAATGGTCCTATGAAAACTGCAGTACAGCAGCGTATTATATGGCAAATAAGAATTTATTTGAAACAATCCGCCGTTTAACAACCAAATCGGCTTTTCACATGTGAAAATATTACTATTTTTAGGCGTGTTGGATGTTTATAATGAAAGAAGTCAGATTCTCACGGTTTAATGACAATTAATCGGAAAAGCTTTCTAGTTTTCATAAATGCGTCACTATATAGCCCCTTGTAGTGGCTGAGTTTTTTTTTTTTTCAATGTTACTAAAAAATCAAGGTGTCAGCAAGTATTTTGTTCAATTTGTAGAGTGCCAGAAGCGATCAGTAATCGTGGCCATCGATTCCATGGATCTATGAGAGACCTAAAATGTTTATGTTTTACCCGCCAGTGTTAGCGAAAAAAGAAAAAAAAAAATGTCGTAATCGATCTCTGACAGTGCCAGACCACCCTGGCAAGGAAAGACGTGCTAAAAGGTAGGAATGGTTGCACAAATATTCTGAAGACGCCTGAGGAAACTGTAAGTCATTTTTTTTTTGTTCACGATGCTTCTGACCAGGCAACATTTATAGAGCAATAATTCTTTACTCCAGTATAAATCATGTCTGTCGGATCTCCCGGACTCTTCAGCTTTAACCCTTCGCAGCTTAACAGACACGCTGAGATTTTGTCAGTTACAGGATGATCCAATAATAAATTTTAAATGGGTAAAATTATTCCTAGAATTTTGCAAATTTTAATTTGTTAGTGATCTAATAAGATCCAGGGCGTTAATCCGCTTTTAGAGATCTGAATTATTCTCAAAATGTTTTAAATTTCACTTCCATTTCTTTGTCGATTCTGCACCATACAAATACTTATTTACTTTGAGTTATGATTTGGGTGTTGAAAGACTCAGGGACATCTTTTTTTTTTTCTTCAGTGTATTCTGTCATCAGTTCATATCTCTGCGTCACTCCATCAAATCTGGGCGATTAGTCGGGAATTCCCGTAGACTTCCGGGCACAAATAGATCTTTCTGCCGACCACATACTCTGTAATGGAGTTCTAAATTGGCCCAGTCTTGTCTGGCCGTAGCCTTATCGAGTGTCCCGTTTTACTGTGACAGCAGGCATTACTGCCTGTAACTGATTCGATACCTGACTTATGAACGTGATTGTCCAATGGTCCAGAAGTCAATATTTTCCATACCTATATTCGATATCCTTTTTCTTTTTGTGATTGGTTACTATTTAATTGGTTCCACGATCAAATACAAAGAGTAAAAGCGGACATTGATGCTTCAAAAGCGCTTTTTTTTTTTTTTCAAAACTTTAATTGAAGTTGTGCTCTCCTCAACCCCCCCCCCCCTCCCTTCCTCCCTCTGCTCCGCTTCCAGGATTTATCTTGCTCAGCTAATGGGCCATATGTTTTTCCTTGTTCTATAGCCAAAGTCTTCATGTTGATGTTGTAAATGTGCCAGATTATAGCTGTTTAACATTGGAAACCCTACTAGGAGCACACATACAGTAATCTCTCATTTATCCGGCGCATAGAAGGCATAACGTCGAAGATCGGCTAATACAACACAAAACCCCTACTGTATATAGATAACCTTAATATAATAATAATAGTACATAATACTGTAGTAATATTAATAATAATAATAATATAGTCTTAGTACGTTGTCGTTAAAACCAGCAGCTGAGCTAGAAAGAAAAACAAAATGTTGCAAATAAGACACTTTAGTTAATTTACAACATTACTGTCTTTATTATCTTTGAGAGCTTTTCAAATTTTCCTTTTATGATCGAAGGTTGCCTCGTCCTCATGATTTTTTAAAACTTTCTTTGTGATATCATGTTAACGACCACGAGATAGATAATAAAGCTAAATTATTAGGCCCTGAAAATAATCTAATATGATATGGGATAATATAATTATATTATTATATTATATAATAAACGCGAATACTGCAGAGCTTATTAAGATTACTCTGAAGAACATTTACGCTAGAAAAAAGATAAAGAAAGCGATCGTTAGAGAGAGAGAGAGAGAGAGAGAGAGAGAGAGAGAGTAAGAAAGAATGAAAGAAAGAAAGAAAAAGAAAGAAAGAAAGAAAGAAAGAAAGAAAGAGAAACAGCAGAAAGAAAGTGAAAGAAAAAGACCTACTGCACGAGGTTTCATCACTATTGTGACATTTTACATAAATAATTCATTATTCGGTTATTTTGCTATATCTCTTTGTTTTCCTTTTTTTTCTCTCTTATCATTAACTACTAGACGTGTGATCTTCAAAGCCGAACTATGGCCTAAATGTGGCCATTTCAGCGCCGCATGAAAACTAACAATATTTTATACACCCATTACCCTCACTCGCTCCTTTCTTACGGCCGTAGTTATTATTTCCCTTTCTTTATGTCTCTTTCACATGCAACCCAACGGCTTTGTATCCCAGCTTTCGGTGCTTTGTCCTTTGATTTATATAGGATTATGCGTTTCTGTTTTCCTTTTTTTTTTCTCTCTCTCTCTCTCTTGTCGCTCTCATCGTTTTTGGGTTCCTGCGCTCGCGTCAGTTCAATTAGTCTCTTTGTCTTTCATCTTCGTTAATGATAAAATATTGTCCTCTTTCAGCTGGTGGTTAGGCTACATTCAGGTGACATTCATCATCATCATTATTCACATTATCCAGATCCTCATTCATCATTATTATGATTTATTATCTTCATTATCAACGTCGTCACCATCATCATTATCATCACCGTCATCATTAATTTTTATAAAATTTAAAAAAAAAAAAAAAAATCTGTCTCACGGACGACTACTAAACAATTCAAGAAAAATAAATAACATACATTATGTAAACAACTTGATATCGATGTTAATAGTAATTGCCAAATTTTCGAGTCAAATTGACTCTTCATCAGGTCAACAAAAACATCATCATCACTACCATCATCATTTTATAAAATAGAGAAAGACTGTCCAACCGGCAACTAACAAGACAAATTTGAAAATTTAAAAAAAAAAAGCAAATAACACTTATAAATTTCTTCTTCTTGATGTTGAGTTGAAGATAGCCAAATTTTCAGACCAACTTGGTCCTTCTTCAGGGCACATCATGTTATCCTCATCATTTTCTGGAAATGTCTTAAAATAAGCGGCAACTAATCAAATACATAAAAAAAAAAGAAACAAAAACCATCATAATGAAGATATAGTAGAAATTGAATGACGTGATATCACCAACCACATTTTTCTAACCTTGTTGTCTTTTCCTTAGGCCAATCGGTGTCATCATCATTATATACTAGTGTCTTAAAACTCGAAGCTGACTGTTCACTGGCAGCTATCCAAACACAAAAAGATATCAACAAGAATCGGTAGAATTCGACAAAGACATTTTGCTAAAAATTTCATTGATCAAATTTCAGAGCCTTGCACTGTAGTTATCGGAATCATCATCGCCTTCATTTTTCTCACACATTTTGGTTGTCAATCGATAACTAGCTTGCATTTCTTACAAATATCACGGGATAAATGAATTTTCTTCAGGGCTCTAGAAGCTGTCAGGAAGTTAAAGGCCTAAACATCTAATGAAAGAACCCACTCTTCCTCTGAAGACCACCACCTCTCTCCCCCATCACTAGAGAGTTTGCCCACGTCAGTGATTGTAAACATAACATAGAAATGGAGGCAAAAATCACACCAATATAACAACAACAATAATAAAAAAAAATAATAATAAAAACAACACAGTGTCCAGTTTTATGAAGTTCGAAAATGAAGAAATAAGTATGACAACAACATGACAACATCTTTACAACATTATGACTACATAATAACAAGATCAGAACAGCATCGTGGCCAACATGACAACATCATGACAACATCCTGACACTGACCTGATAGATGACGAAATGCTGGGGGGGGGGGGGGGGGGGGGGTTCTGGGGGCCCCAGACCATTCAGTTCCAGAGAGAAATATAACAAGTTCAACAGTCTCAGCATTGGTTGGCTTGTTCTCCTTTCTCTGCCTTTAGCTTTCTTTTCTTTCACCTGAGAAATGTGACAAGTGTATAAATTAGCACTGTCAATATCTGAGTGCTTGAAAGAAAACAAACCCCAAAACAGACAATCAAACACACACACAGAGACATACATATGTGTAAACGTATCTGATCGTGTTTGACACAGTATAGTCGTGATCGTGCTGATGTTGGGTTTGGTTGGGTTGTGTTGTGGTTTAGCGACACATCAGCACGACCACGGCTAGATTGTCTTAAACACGGTGATACGTTTACATGTCAAGAAGAAGAGAGGACAGACAGCGGGACAGAAGACAGGAACAAGGAGAGGAATAAGAGATGTTTCCCCTGGAATGTCGAGGATAGCACTCCATGAGAGACACCCCACCGATGACGGGCTTACACCACCTGCAGGTGGGAGCAGAGAACCTATTTATAAACCCCGGGCCCCCGCGGGGGGGGGGATCTTGCTGATGTGCCGTTAAACCCCAACACAAACAAACAAACATACATACACACACACTCACCCATAGGCACATACCACAAATTTGAGACAGTTTACCGCGTCATATTCAGTAAGAAATTGCTACATCGACCTTTCATATCCTCACTTAACAGAATACAATGTATTTCAACAGCTGATGCTCTTTAAAAAAAAAAAAAATACTCCTTTTTTTAAGCGAACTTTTTACTTGATTCAATTATCCCAAGACATTGCAACACATTATTAGAGACACTTTCAAATGTTTTCAGTGTAATCAAATACGTTTTAAATGACACAGATTGGCGAGGGAAAAAAAGGGTTACATCTAAACTTTCAGCCTCACAGTGCACTGACATGGAGAAGAGCGGCATTGATTAGAGGGTCTGTAACCTTTCAAGCCACTGCGTGTTTAGAGTAGTGAGTTCAGGTCTAGCGTACCATGTACCAGCCGGTGCTATAGATTTCACCCCGAGGGTGACGCAATTTTGGTAGGATCTAATTAAATAGCAGTGAAATTGTGTCTCTACGGCCGAGCTAATTGTCGAGTTCAGCTCTGGTGTTTCAAGTCTTGCCTACAAAAAACAACGAAAAAACAGCTGATTAGTGTGAGGATTTAATTTTCACATTTTAATCTACTGTCCAGAAAGGTCTCTTCGATTTATGGGTACAATGTGGTTTGTTTATTTGTTTAATCATTAGGGACAAGAGAGGAGAGACAGAGAGAGGGAAGAGACAAAAGGTGAGAGAGTGAAGAGAGGGATAGAGAGAGAAAGAGAGAGAGAAAAAGAGAGAAAGAGAGAGAGAAAAAGGGAGAGAAAGAAAGGGGGAGATTAAGAGAGAGAGAGAGAGGGGGAGGGAGAAAAAGAGAGAAGGAGAGAGAGAGAGAAAGAGGGAGAGAGAAAGAGACAGGAGAGAGAGGGGGAAAGAGAGAGAGAAAGAGATAGGAGAGAGAGGGAGGGAAAGAGAGAAAGAAAGAGAGAGAGGGAAAGAGAGAGAAGAGAGAAAAAGGGAGAGGGAAGACAGAGATGGAGAGAGAGAGAGAGAGAGAGAGAGAGAGAGAGAGAGAAGAGGGTGGACAGTGGTTTTAAACACTTAAGTGAAGGAATTTTATAAAGATTTCCTCCTGCTTTTGTCGTCAGTCTAGGAGTTGATGAGGAAAACTAACACTACTATTGCTACTATTAAGACAACGACAACATCATCAACAACAACAACAACAACAACAACAACAACAACAACAACAGCAACATCAGTATATTTCTCTTTCTCTCTCTCTCTTTTCTCTTTGTACATACATGTGTGTCTCATCAGTAGGTGACACTACTATAGAGGTCATTTCGACATCTTTGTTACCTTTTGTATGTCAAAATCTGCGCCATTTCTCAATATTATAATCTTCGATTTTTCCTTTCTCTAGTCAGCAAAATTAGAGAAAATCTCTCCTCTTTCTCATTTCTCTGGTATTCGCCAGCGACCTTTCCCATTCAATGCACAAGTATATCTAGACTTAGTTAAGACAACTTCCAGAAACGAGATAAAGACGTGGCAATTTTCTTCCAGCTACAATTTAAGCAATTAAAATCTGATAGGTAATTATCAACACAGGGTCTGAGCCGTTGGCAGGGGAGACATTCCACTCAGCCTGTTCCTGCTCAGTCCGACATCTCCACAGACAAATTATACTCGCAGAACCAGGGTATATACGTAGGTTTTTTGCTCCCACCTGCAGGCGGTGAAAGCTCGTCATCGGTGGAATGTCTCCCAAAGAATGCCATCGTCGACGTTCCAGGGGTGACATGTCCTCTCTCCCTCCTTGGTCCTGTCTTCTGTCCCGTCCTCTTTTCTCTCTTCTTCTTGACGTATAAACATATCTTGCCTTGTTTGGCACAATACAGCCGTCATCGTGCTGATGTGTCTATAAACCCCAACACACAGACATACTCATACACAAACAAAGAAACCACAAAACAAAGAACAAAAACAACCAAAAAAAAAACCCACAGAGCCCAAACTCTGGGGTGGGGAAGATCAAATCTGTACATTCTCCCATCTCCGTTTGTTTCGAGATAACCTCCATCAGGAGGTTGAAAGACGTGTAGAGAACGTGTCACCGTTTACAATACTTTCGAAGGACTGTGCAAATTACGAAACTCCTCCACTTTTCAGTGACCCAACATTCCCCTGGTTTCCTCTGGGTGAATAAAGGTGAATATATTTCAGAGGTCCCGTCTGTACGTTCCGCACGTTAACAAACCTTTGCAGTTCAAAATCGAGGAAGAATAGGAGGATTGAGGAGCAAACAATACAAAAATAAAAACAGGGCCGCCGTTTAACGAGGAGATAATTCTATTTTCTTAGAATAGAAAGGCTTAAAAACAACAACAACAACAGCAACAAAAAACAAAACAAAAGGAAACAAAACCCAGCAGCAATAAGAAACTGTAACAGCAGCTGCAAAATTATCAATATTAACAATACCAACAACAATAAGAGCCACTGTTACTCCCACAACAATAACAACAACAACAACAACAACAACAACAACACAACAACAACAACAACAGAACCGATACAGGAAGACAACAAGCACAGAAAGATAACGACAACCACTACCATCACCACCATCAACAACAACAGCAACATAGTATAGTAACAACAACAAATCAACGCCAACAAAACTATATTTTAAAAAAAGAAAACCTATGGCAACAACAACAACAAGAACAACAACAGAAACAGCAACAAGCCTAAAACGTTTTAATAGAACATTTCACTTATACATTTGACTCCTCCTCCCCTCCCCTGTACTTGCCATGTCACCAAGACGCGCACTTTACTGACGAGATTTCTAAATAATAGAAATTGGTGTTGAAATATGCAGCAATTATCGAGAGATGATGACAGCCAGTGTTTAAGACATGCAATCCTAACTGAAACTTGCAACAGAACATGGCCTAATGGGCGCCAGCTGTTGAAGGGGTACTGTGTAAGTAGGTCAAGGTCATATGCGGTGTTTTGACCTTTCGACTGGCGCAGCTTATGAGATGGATCCGGTCCAAACTAATCAGTCCGATAATGTCAGTTCTATTTGTCTTTATCTTTATGTCAGCTGTGACAAAATCAAACTGTTAGGGGCATGAGTCAGTGGTTGATATCTCGTACATCTGTTTAGGACTTCAGTCAGTACAGCTGCTGCCAGCATCCGCACCCCTTCCTATCTCTCTCCTACCTTCCTCAGTACCTCATTATTGTGACCTCGTTTTACTTGTCATGCTTCATAACATCATGTCAGTCATTTCATCCTTTGTGTTACTGTTTTGTGTCCGAATTCTTCTATTCGTTTGTTCTTCAGTCCACGCGGTTCATTCCATCCATCAAATTTCGTTTGTTTTTCCATCCATCCATCCTTCCATCCATCCATCCATCCATCCATCCATCCAGCCAGCCAGCCAGCCAGCCTTCCATCCATCCATCCATCCAGCCTTCCATCCATCCATCCATCCATCCATCCATCCGTTCATCGATCGATCCATCCATCCATCGATCGATCGATCGATCGATCGATCCATCCATCCATCCATCCATCCATCCATCCATCCATCCATCCATCTACCCATCCATCCACCCATCTATCTTTCCATCCGTGAATCCATCCATCTGTCCATCTGTACTTCCATCCATCCATCCATCCATCCATCCATCCATCAATCCATCCATCCATCTACCATCATTCATTCATCCATCCACCATTATCCATCCATCGATCCATCCATCCATCCATCCATCCATCCATCCATCTATCCATCCATTTACCCCATCCATTCATCCATGCATCCATTAATTTATCATACTGTAGACAAATCTTAGCAAATTGAAAACACTCACTAATATAACAACTTCAGGGATTCAACCAGTTTAAGATTAATTAAAATGTTGACGTGTCACCAAGAACCCAACTTCATATTAAAATTTACTGCAGCTGAAAAACGTGCTGGAAACATTGTGATCAAAATGCTCCAGAGAGATCTTCGATACAAGGTAAACACACCCCGCAAGAAATTAAAACGTGTCTGAGACTGCATGCTGATCACAGAAATATTTTAATCAAAGAAACAACGGGTGGTATTTTCTTTGAAGTCAAGAAAAGGAAGACATTATCTGTGAAAATCCAACATTTTCTTCAATACTTTAACAGTAGCGACAACATTTATATTATTCAAATACGCGTTATTTAGATAAGAACACTGATGTATGTACATAAAACAATTAGCAGTATACCGGAGATGTTCTTAATATGTACCTATGAAGATGTTATGTATCTAAAGAAATCATCGTTATTTGAAGTCTTCTTATCAAGCAGTTCCTCATATTATGTGATAAATCATCATTTCATCACCAGTGCTATCTTTCTTCAAAAAACATTTGCAGTATGATTTTAACATTTATCTGTACTACCTTACGAAGAACATCGCGACGTGCCACTTTGAACACAGGAAAAAAAAAAAAATGGTAATTTTCAAGATTGTCTGTGAAAACTGACGAAAGAATAGCTGATCTTGAAACAAAAGAAGAGCTAAACAAACGACATTAGTGGAAAGATTCTCCACTGCATTTACAAACAGGAAAAAGCAAACACCAAATTAATGAATAAATAATTAAATGAGTGCAAAATAAATACATAAAAACTAAATAAACAAAAATGGTTAACCAACCAACTAACTAACTAACTAAATAAATAGAAGATATTAAATAATGAATAAATAAATAATTCATAAATAGATAATAAATTGACGATAATTAGAGATTAAAAAAGAAAGGACAAATAAATAAATAAAGAAATAAATAACGAAAAATAAATGAGTAGATAAACAGACATATACATTTTAAAGCCACTAAGCATGGTGTGAATGTTTTTCATTAAACTTTTCAAATGAAACCTGATACACGTATTATTTCTACCTGAGGCAGCACGTATAACAGCCAACAAGATAAAACTGTCCACATGACCTTCTATAGACCACAGAATCAGCTTGCGAAGTTTGACGTGTCACATCGTGACGATTTGAATCCATTGCACAGGTTGCAAAACAGATAATGCAGGTCACCTCTTCATTATATTCTACCAACACAAAGAATTGCGGTCGAAGTCACATTTTATTAAAACTTTTAGGCATTGTTACTCCATGGAGAGTATTCGTGGTTATATAAGCAAAGTACAGTGCTGAAAGCCTGCAGCTGTAAACTGCTCAGGTAAGCTCTCTCGAAAAACTCATAATCTATATTATTTATAAACCTTTCTCATTCTGACATCATTATTATATAATATTCCTGAGAACAGTATATTATATCCTCTTGGCATACAGAGCCATATGATCATAAATTTGTGCTTGAAAATTAATTAAAATAAAGCATAAATTGCTGGATCCCGCGAATGTCTTCACCCAAAGCTGATCTTTGCTAGATTCACCCCCTTCAAAATATCAATTACTCGCCATGTCTCTGGCTATCTGAACTGTAAAAGCTGTTTCATCATGTCATATAGATTTTTTTAAAAACAAACCAGATTGACAGATGCGCAATCTTGACTTTCGATTCCCCGATATGATATCAGAATAGTGTTATAGCTATCACAAGTTAAGTCTGTTAGGACACACTGCTATGACTTTCAGGTCTATGATAGCCTACATTATTATTACGGTCATTGCGGTTTTTGACGACATATTGGTATCAAATTTAAACATAAATGAGCATACTCTTACTTGAAGTAGGTTATTGAGAACACGTTGTTATTATATTATGTAAGTCTTTACGGACACAGATGGTTATCGTATTAAGCTTTGTGGGGATATACTGATATCAGATTCAGGTCCAGGAGGCCTCATTGTCATCACATGTAGGTCTGTGATTACATAATACTGCCACGTTATGTTCACTGAGGACGTATTTGCCATCTCATTTAGCCTATTATTTTTGCCTATTATTTCCTTTTGCCAGACAAAATTAAGGAGGGATTGAACAAGCAGTGCACGCAAAGAAGAAAAACAAAATCACTTTGGCGCCCTTTGCTCGAAGTATACACTGAGAAAAAAAAAAAAAAAAACTTTAACAAAAATATAATATATGACATAAAGAGAATGTTTTTATAATTTCTTCGTATTGTTATAATTTTATCCATTTTTTTCTCTTGTGATCAACCTTTCGAATTACAAGAGATTAGGGGATTTTCTCCTCCTTACATTGCTTGTTCAACACCTCTATTGTTGGGCACCGGGAGGAAATAGAGCTTGTTACAGTGATCTTCCTTTGGTCAGTCAGGCAGTTGAGGACTCCTAATTCAAGATTCTAATAATGGTAAGGTTTTCTTCAGATTATTTTCAATAGTCCACATAAAGACCAGCGTGCACAGAGTTAAATAATATGCCTGTAAAAATCATTTCACAGTTTATTATCACTACGCTCTGGAGATAGCATTACATCTCCATGCATTATCTAGCACGGCTGCATTGTTATCTATGTGAAAATTATTTCAACATAAGCGGGGCCTATATTTGGCACATCATTAATTTTACAACCGCTCTAGAACAAGACACCGCCAGCACCGAGTAATGTTTTACGGTAAATAAATATGATTGAAAGCCTCTGTGGAATATATTTATCTTTTTGTTATTGCATTTTCATTCATCACACTAAAACGTGTTTGTTAGGTTTCAGGGGCTATAAATATAAGGGTGAAATAGCTTGAGATATGGGATATAAAATGTATCATTTTAGAGAACGGAATGCAAACAAATGCACGCAGATGTGCACAGCTGAGAAAGGAAAAAAAAAAAAGGAAAGAATGGATGACTGAGTGAGTGAGTGAGAGAAAAAGGCTGAAAGGAGAAAGAGACGAAGGCAGACAGATACTCAGACTGGCACATAGACAGACACACAGACACAGATAGTTAGATAGATAGATAGATAGATAGATAGATAGATAGATAGATAGATAGATAGATAGATAGCTAGCTAGCTAGCTAGCT
>JBCAUA010741835.1:0-15080 GCA_038406235.1 Peronia verruculata | reverse complement strand
CCAGCAGGTTAAGCCAGAGGGGTTGTTCTATTAGTGCTGTTCTGTCAGGGCGACGCCGGAAAATAGCCACTTGCTTATTAAAATCGGTTGTGACAATCGAAGTTTCGATTGTGACTACGGATGTTATTACCCCTCCCCCCTCCCCCCCCCAACTTCCCGCCACCAACACCAACTACTACACACAATTCTGCCACTACTGTCATAGTTCGACACATGTATCTCTTTTATTGCCAGTTTCTTTCTCCCTCTCCCACCCCCCCCCTCTCTTTGTGATTAAACTTCTTTACGAAGGTTATATAGTACTTTATAATATTTATGGAAATAACTGTCATAGACTTATATGTCGAAGAAATCAGGTTTACCATTTCATTATTACTCCAGTGATTTCTTTTATTGTTCAAAATCCAAAAAATTCAACCACAAGATCTGTGTGGTCCAAGTGTTGGAATCTGTTCTCAGTTCCACCCTAGGATTTCCCTAATTGTGCTGCCGGCCGCCTATTTCACTCTGTAGTTAGAAGTCTCAACTGGTCAATTTGAAATTTTCCCATGGTATCTGAACTTTGTCTTGTCTTTACCTTTGTGGGGAGGGGGGGGGGGGTTCGTTTTTCATGAATCTCGACTGAAAACAAATGTCGACCTTTTACAGTGTGTGTATAAACTTGAAATAATGTCTGCCCAGATTTGGGTTTACTTTCTCAGCTTGCACGCATTTCCTAGAGCGTTGATAACCTAATATATATGCAAGAGTTATTTTACCTACAGCTAAGTTTCAGATCCCGATTCTATAAAAGAAAATCACGAATAGTTCAGTTCAAAAATTCAGTTACATCATCACAGCAAAAAACACGTATTGGCAAATGATGAAGTTACGCTTTCATTTCAGATTCTGGAAGAGAAACCACGAATTGTCTATTTAGTCAGGAATTTTAAAGACGCGGCCGTGTCCAGTTACTTCTGGTGTAGCGTCCTCAGAACATATGTGACATACAGAGGCAAATGGGAAGACTTTCTGGACATTGAGTTGGGTGATCAGTGTACCTTCGGTGGATGGTTCAATCATGTGAAACAAGCTGATCAGTTCATCACGAATCACCCTGAAGTTCCTCTCCATATATTGTTTTATGAAAGACTGAAGGAGGTAGGTTTGTCGTTCTTTGACATGTATTATAAAAACTGGTGAAGGGCAATGTTTCTTTCACAATTGGAAGGCTTTAAGGGATGAGATGAAGTGTGTGGTGCTGCTGTAATTTACAAATTAAGATGTACATGCACAGCTTGCTAATAGACCAGCAGATTTTGTCTCATCCTCTGAAAAGAAGAATCCCTGCGCTGACTTTGAAAGGATGGTTAGAAGGAGAACTAGTACAGGAAAATCCTCCAATGGGCAGAGAAACGTCTTTAAAGAAAACTTAGTATGGAAGTTGATCGCTACAGATGGGAGAGACTACAGCCTCTTAGCTCCCGCAGAATTGTTGGTTTACCATCCCCACATTCGTTCTATTACGTCTTTAAATGCAGAGCTGAACTGGTATGGCCACATCAAACGCAACAACAATCTGGCAAAACGATCGTTCAATCAACTATCGATGGAGTGACACAGGCAGACAAAGAACAACCTGGGTAGACAGACAACATCGAAGAGTTACTAACCTCCTGCATACCATAGAGCGAAGGTCTTTCCAGTTTGGGGAGTCACTTGCTCTGCAGTCTTAGGCAAAATGGCCAAGAAGAAAAGCCACACATATCTTTGTATAAAAAACAACAACAACAAAAACACTTAGGCAATCCGGTTATAACAACGATATATGATCGTGATCTACAACTATGGAACTCATAAAATTCCAGTTTCTTGGTCATTTATCCAGACACCCCAGGTTAATAATATCTTGCACTGACTCTATTGTCACTTGAAATAGTAGGCTTTTCTTATATTATGTAAGAAGTCGCAGCTTTTCAGAAACCATTTCTATCTGTCATCAGCGAGACGCTGCCCAAGTGTCGTCACCTTTCCTGGAGTGTGGTTTGCTCTGATGCTATTCATGACAACTAAGTCTATGTTCATGTAACCATACGTTACACATGTTTTTTCTGTCTCATTATTCCTGATGAAAGGAGTTTTTCTGTTTAGGACAAAATAACTTCTGCTCTTATTTTCTTTGCTACGGCAACCATATTACAGTTAAAAGTTTAATTTCCTCTTCCACCCCCACTCCACCCCTATACCCCCCCCCCTCCAACAACTATGCCACCTAAAAGTTTGTCCCAAGTCTGAGATTTGAAGAATTATCCCGATTATTTTTTCCTTCCCAGAATCTATCGGAAGAGATCCGAAAGTTGTGTCAATTCCTGCAGCAACCGGCTGATCTGGTCGAAGAAATGACCAGAATGTTGGAGTTCAAGGCCATGAAAACGCTGACCAAGTTTGAGGATTGGGAAAGAGTCAGCTGTGACCCTGGGGGACACTTTATGAGAAAAGGTTTGGAGAAATTGTTATACATATCCAGACAAATTTGAGGACAAGAGAATGATCTCTATCCGTTCAATACCTGCCAAAGGACGGAAATTCCATAAGGACATTATCCTGAAGAACCTCAAGACTTTTTTCAGGAGCTCATCATATTTGGAGAGTACTGTAAAATAAAAAAATAAAAAAATGTAGACATTGTTCATGACTTAAAATTAATTTGCAAGATCTTCACAAGAGGCTGATATATTCCGCCAATCTCATTGTGGTTGTCCTAGAGATGAAGAACTATGTTAAAAAAAAAAAAAACTATGTGGAAATGCATGGTCATTGTTAAAGTCTTGAGTCGGTTTTTAACCTCTTCACACCAAACCCTAAGCCATTTTCATTGGTGGTCACAACAGAAATTATCTTGGGCATCACACCACAGAAGTGAAAAGAAATTGAAGAATTAGAAGACATGTAGGATAAATTGGTATGGGAGACGATCCGACGGACTGCCCCCCCCCCCCAAAAAAAAGATGCTGACGATAAACCAATTGAAGAAATAAAGCGATAGTCTGTTGTTGGATAGTATGTGTGGCAGCATACTCTCTGAAAGATCTTTTTTCAAAGAGAGCGATCTAAGAAATTGGGCATTAATTTTTTTTTAGCCGTGGCTATACTCCGGTCACGGATTAATAGTAAACAATCCCGCTGGCTTAACCTGCTGGGGACCCTCGACCAGCGCCAAGTCCACCCTAACGCCATATGAGCGAGACTGACGTAGTATATAGTCAGTTCGCTATTTATCGGGGGGGGGGGGGGGGGAGAGTCTAGTCACTTCGTGCGCCTCTGAAGTTTGTGTGCATTCCCCATGAGCTTGCAGTGAATTGCGATATGTCTCACGAAACAAACAAAAGAAAAAAAAAGGTCTTTTTTTTCCTCTAGGTGAGGTAGGAGACTGGAGGAACCATTTCTCACCTGCACAGAATGAAACGACAGATCGCATAATCCAGGAACAACTCAGCAACTCACATATAGCAGATGTACTCAGACCTTACATGGGACTGTGAGCAGACAGCGTTTGAGACAAGTTTTTCTTTATTGGATGTAATTGTTTGTGCATCTAAACTGTGTGACTACTAGGCAAATTATTATTGATGTGTAAAAAATTTGTAACTAGGTCTACAGCAGATATCCATTTTAAAAAAAACGGGTGGGGGTGGTAAGGGTTCATCGTTTAAATTATTAAGGACATTAAACAAGTTCATACATTATTATTGATGGAGATGTATAGAGAGATAAAATTACGAAAAGTGGCAGTGAGAGAGAACCACCTCACCTCATCGGCACAGCACAGGAGAAGTATCAAGAATTAAGAGAACAGATGTACCCCGCAGAAATTTATTCTCCAAAGTGACAAGCCATTTCAGAAGATAAACTAGTAGATCTAAATTACCATGGGATTGTTTTCAACCAGTTCTGACAAAATATTCAGAGCCGAATAAAAAAACTGAGGATCTTTTACAGTGAGAATCTTTTGGATGAGTCTCCCACTCCCTCCCCCCCCCCTTTCTTTCCTTGTTTAAAATCCCTATCAAATATGTTTGAGTTTGGTTGGATTTTATGACCTATAGCCGGGTAGTGGCTACACTGTGCCACATACAACTTCAGGGGATGTCTCCGACACATGTTCTAAAAAAGTTAAGATTTGTTGATATGCTAGGGTCGGCCTACACAAATGGCAACGCAGAGAGATCATTTGGAAATTTCTGGAAATAAGTCACCTTCGGATGATCCAGAAGTCGCTGACTTTTATACAAATTTGTATCAATATCCATCACTTATATCACAAGAACGCCAAAGATGTGGGGAACCATTACCTGTTCTCCCCCACTTCTGAGGCTAATGATCAAAGAAAAAAAAAAAGATTTGCACATTATTTTTTAACCCTGAAAGTATCCAGGTGGCAAAGTTGGTGAGCTTTTTTTTTTTTACACTACTGTCTTCTTTATTGTTAAAAAAAAAAAAAAAGTGACCAAAAAAATAAGTCATTTCAGTGCCATGTATTCAGAGCCTTGAACTTTGAAATTTTATGTTCTGGAAGAGCTTTTCCCATTTTTTTTGGGGGGGGGGGGGCTTCTGTAAATTTTATATTCGTGTAAACCCTTTTACAAGCAAAGTAAAATAGAATATAAGGTGCTCAGATAAGTAAACTGTATATATATATAAACTGTCCCAAAAATAATTTAACTTATTTATTAACGGTTTTTGGGTTTATTTGTCACATTTTGAGAAAATTGATGAGTTTGTTTAGTAACTTTTTTTTTTTTTTTTTTACATATAGGAGATATATAATTATGAAAAAAGGATAAGTAAATCTACCCATATGACATATATACGAAAATGGACCGAACGTTAGAGAGGACTGCTGTAAAAATTGTAAACAGAGAACTTTATAACTAGAGCAACCAACAATGGACCAACAATGCATTCGAAAAATATTGTCTCGCATGTACTGCATGCATGCAGGTATTATTAGGCTAGTACCGCACTACAACTGTTTAGTTGAAACTAGGCTGTTAAGTTGTTGAGACTCCCTACCCACCAACAGTATATATTTTTTTTTCATTGCAAACATGGACGCAACGGAGGTTGCTTTTGTTTTTTTGCTTTGATGTTTTTCCATTCGGAAAAAAAAAATATCGAAAGACGTTTTTGGTACATCCTATCATAAGTCAGCGATTACTCAAAGTTTTATAGCCTTTATCAGGATCTTCAAGATCATCCCAAAAGGTTTTCGCATATTCAGAATGAGCAAAAAAGAACGTTTTGATTCTCTCTTCTCTGATTGCTTTTTTTTTTATACTCAAGATTTTACTAGCATGATTTATCACAATCAATTTCAGCAGCATCATCCTCAAGATCCACATATATATATATATATATATTCTGGCTTTTCATTACACATATGAATAAAATTCTTTTAAAAGAATCTAAAAATATCTATAATTTTTTTTTTACGATTAAACTGTTTATAAACTTATTTGGATGTCAGAGAAGCAGTGAGGAAATGGGCGATACATACACAGAGAAAGAGAGAGAGAGACAAAGAGAGAGAAAAAGAAAGAGAGGGAGAAGAGGAGTGAATGGGGTGAGAGAGACAGACAGAGAGAAAAAATATTTACTCATCTTTGAGCCTTTTAGTTTCTTCAGACAAATCTTCCCAGTCGGGAATGACATTTTCACCAACTTCATTCCACGCCTTTTCTTTCAAATCTCTATTGGAATACCGGTAATCTTTCAAAGATTTATTATACAAAAGAGGCTTGCTTTCAATACAAAACATCAGGTTTTCTGTCCAGTTTGCATCAGCATCCATGATTTCTTTTAATCGAGACCAGAGTAAATTCTATGCGCTAATTTCGTTCTTGTAGACCTAGTGCGTAGCGTGTCGTCATGAACGTCAACACAACCATCTTGTCATAGTGCGGGAGGCTACTCTGTTTTCTCACTAGCACAAAAAAATTGGCCAACAGTTGAATTAAAAATCAGTTTGTTCCTCGGCACAAATTTTCATGACCAAAAAATTGTGTTGAGGTGGTGCGGTAGCCTCTTCTAATTTTCAATGGTCGCATTTCGTCCTCTCAGCTCAACAGTTGAGTTGGTCAACTAAAAAGTTGTCTTGCGGTACCGGCCTAAGTACTAGATAAAGCCATTCCTCATACCATGAATTTTTCGGATTCCCCCCTCGACCTAAGTTTCGCCATCTTACACCTTTCAACCTCCTATGGGTGGCTATCGGATAGTGTCTTGAATGTGTGTTATCCAACATATCTTGCGTCTGACAAAGAGAGTCAGTAGGACCGGTTAAATCCCAATTCGAATGGTAACCATATCTCATAATGTTGTCTGTCAGGATCGATGGCAGTGTTTTTGTGTATGAAACCAGTCATATCCTAAGGATGCATTAGGACAGCATGCCGAAACAGCCGCATTGACAATGATAAACCATTGTCTGTTTTACAAATATAAGTACAACAGCACTTATCTAACTTGCATTACTTTGTCCGAGCTGTTGGCAAAGGTTTGGCTTTTTTGTCCTTTGTTTGTGTGTTGTTGTTTTTCAATAGATCACCCCATGTTATCGTGATATTGACACTAATTTTTTTTTATTTCTGCTCTCAGACAAGACGTGTTTGACTGTATCAGTGTTGCGAACCTGCCATGTTCAGGAGAAGACATGGCATTCAATCTGGAAGCCCTGAAGGATGACGATCGCATGAGCAACTGCGATAGCGATACTGTGCAGAAATTCTTGGAAAGTGCCAGCCCCAATGTCCTCCTCAAGAGAACTGGTGGGGTCAAGGCCAGCGATTGTCTCGTTGAGCTCAGAGGTCAAGATTTCTCGGGCTCTCTAGCCTCTGTGATCATCTCTGCTCAAACTTGCCTCGCTGCTCCAGAAATCAAATACTATCCAGCTTATAAATTAGCAGATTTCTATGCACACTTGGGCTTCTACCTTAATATTGGTAAGTTTTTGAATTTGATTTATTCATCTGCTCTGTGAAATTTTTTCAGTATTTTTCCTCGTTAGTACCTCAAACTGTAACAGCATGATCTTGAAGAAATATTACTCCCCCCCCCCCGGTCTAAAAGAATAAACGAGAGCTGATCCCATCACGTCAGACTAGACTGATCAAACTGCACCTTAAAATCAAACTGTACCAGATTGACCTGTCAGTCATCCATCATTATTAGATTGTAAGGTTAGTTACACCAACATGACAAAATTGGTCAAAATTATGACTTCTTAATCCTGTATATTTCTGTTATCTCCCAGGTACCACCAGAAATGAAATGCTATATTATATATAAATGCTTAGGACAATTCAATTTAATTCTGCAGTTTTATCCTCAAAATGAGATGCTCTGTCTCTATGCAGAATATCTGGAATATTTTCTGTGCATTTGTGAGTGTTTCTTTTTTCGTTTTTTTTTTTCTGATTAGATAACAGTTTAACTTGCACTTCCTGGAATGACTTCAGAGAGCTTGTGTTGTCCGCTGCAGTCAGTATACTAGATGGAGAGAAGGATGCTGCCTTTTGCGCGTGAGTGCCATGTTCAGCAAGTATTTATTTTAACTAAGCTGGCTGAATTATACCCACGTATATTTCTTTCAAGATATTCGATGGGACTGACTTTTGAAAAAGTTATTTCAACACTGCGAATGAAGTCTTGCATGAGTTTTCGGTTTAGTGTGAATGAAGTCTTGCACGGGTTTTCGGTTTAGTAACACACTGTCAGATAATACTCATTTTGGTAGAGAGAATGGGGATTTGAATGTGTTTTCAATAGATGCGTCATTTAAACACCTCAGTATAATATCTTATTTATGGGATTGTCTGTGTACCTTTAAACAACTCAGCAGTACTTTCAGGAATGTGACAATCTCACAGTATTATCCTAATTAGATGTAGTTTTTTTATGTCAGTAAATGAAAACAGTAACAACAACAGCATAGGGCAAATACACTCAGTATGATAAGGAATGATATTCGGTGAGTCTGATAATATGACATACAGATTTTAAAACTAAATTGCGCAACTATGATTCCTGCCATCTTCACTGAGTCAAAAAAGTACAATGTTAATAAAGTTTTTATTCTGTCACATAGTGAAATAAATAAATTATGAATGAATGAATAAATAAATATATAAATAATGAATTAAAAAAAAAAAAAGACGCGTGCCAACTTACCTGATAGGCTCTGTTTCAGTGTTTGTTTCTAATATTATTTATTTCCATAGTAACGGGTAGGTTACCAGAGAGTCAGCAGAAATTTAGAAATTCATGAACTCTATATACCTGGATGCGTCTCAGATCCTCCAAGTTGCATAATGTGAGGTGTGGTTAAAAATATCCAGATAAATGGTTTCGGTGACAGAATAGAAAGGCCCAACAAATAATCAATTTCAAAATGAATCGAAATCCATAGCTTTAGTTCTGAATTGTTTATGATGTCATAATAACATAATTGTGTTTTGGGAGGTTAAATTGCTACTGCAATCCTGTGGTGAAAAGCAGAAAATGAAGCAGTGTCTAACAACAGAAACTGCTTCATATCCTGTATAAAATAAAAGGCTTACTGCCTCTTCAGTTTGATAGTAGATTTACAACTGATCAAATGTAAAGATTAAAAGAAAAAAAGGATATCGTTCAATTGACTCCCTAAAACAATGATCAACTTTTTTTTTTTTTTTTCAAGGAATGCCTGTTATGTCATACTTTTCAAACTATCTGTCACTGTTTCAGGTCAGCCATGGCCACTATTGATGCTTGGTATGGCACCTGTGGTACTAACAGCGTTTCCAAGGAAAATATCACGGCAGCATTCAGCCTTGTCTGTCCCACGGCTTTACAGACTGCGGACTGTAGCTACGATAACATCAATGCTTGTTTTGGGGCTTTTCCTGAAGATTACAGCAGTGGAGATTTGTAAGTATCACTTTCATAGGTAGAGAGGATACAAATCACACAAGTGTTTATAATACAACTGTTTGATATATATATATTTAAAAAAACAGAAACAACAAACAACAACAACAACAACAACAAAATAAAAGGAACAGACAGATAGAAAGACACACAGACAGACAGAGCTCGATAGATAAGCAGTCAGCAGGGGGGAAAAGGAAAAGGGATGAGTAAATGGATGGATGGATGGATGGTTGGATAGTTGGTGGATGGATTGTAAAGATGGATGGATGGAGGAACTTATGGAGGAATAGATAGACAGATATTTATTCCATAGATAAGTAGATAAATATTGGTTAGAAAAATGGGCTAATAGAAAGAATGAGAGAAACAAAGAGAAAGAGAGAGAGAGAAAGCGAGAGAACAGAGAGTGAGAGGAGGGGAGAATCTTGGAAGGAGGGGAGAAAGAAAGAGGCAGATAGACAGATTAAAGAAGATCAAAAATTAATTTCAAGAAACATGCTGATTGAATTTCTCCAGGGTTTCACATAATGTTTCTTTCATAGAGAATCTCTGAAGACCTGTGCAACCGCAGCCGTCTCCAAATGCAATGGACCAGTTTTGTTTGAGGCCCTCAGGACCATAAGGCTTCTGACTGAAAAAAGCGAGCCTTTGTTACGTTCCTCAGCATCTGGTGGTGGAGAGCTAAATGAAGGCTGCATCTGCGATCCTGCCTCTGCTGTTCACTGTATTCTGGAGGTTCATCACATGGCCAAGCAGCCCTCCCCAGACTGGATCGGCCTGTGTCCGTAAGTTTTAAGATTGCAATTTCTGTTAAGCCGGTGGTTATGAACTATATTAATATTTTCTCTCAAATTATAGTGAATTAAGCCTCGCTAAATGCTATGTTGCTATTGGGTTAAGATTTTAAAAAGAGAGAGAGAGAGTAAAGAGAAAAAGAAATATACCAGCTACAATTCTTAAAAATGAAACAACAACAACAACATGACATCTAGCAATGGTCTCAGTTTTGACACTGATTAATGTTCTTTGGCGTAATTTATGACAAACTGAAGAGGCATTTCTTGTCAGTAATGGTAAAGATACAGAGCATCATTTTTTTAAATTCAAAAAGCTTTTGGAATATCGCTCAAATTTAGATCTAATGTCTCACTTGGACTTGTCGGTTCACAAGGCAAACTTAAGTTAGTTGTAACATGTCAAGAAATTTTGTTTTACCCATCTCTATCCAGGAGAGTTAAGGAAAGTGAGACCTGCGCAAGGAGTTACATCCAAGGATGTGAGGAATGCAAGAAATCCACTGTCCTGGAGATTGTGACCAAACTGAACTATCAGTTCGAGGAAGTATGTGAGGATCCACCGGAGACGACTTGTCCTGTCTATAAAGCCATGGAGTGTGTTGGCGTCCTGGACAAGCTCCAGAAGAGCTCAGAAAGCTACTCAGATGAAGCTATCTGCTTGTAAGAAAATGGATTCTACTTCACTGTGTCTTACTGCTACAGCAATTATTTATTCACATGTAAAGATAACTCTTTCAGATGTAAAATGTAAGGTAAGACAGAAAGAGTAAGAAATGAGAGTTTACTTCATATTATTTTATAACTTTTTGAAATCTCTCAGGAACAAAGACAAGTATAATGCCCTTCTCGCCAAATGCATGTATCTTATTCATTGTTAAACTTATGCACATTAAGCATTCAATTTTGCCGATTTTTGATTGCTAAAAATGTTATTGTTTTCCCCTAAGATAATTTGTCACAATAATAATAATGTCGCATGCATCAATTTTTTCTTCTAGATGATAAGATGGAATTTAGAAACAAAAATCTTGTACACAATCTTATTACATCATGGACAAAAACAGATTCAGGGAACATCAGTTTCTTTTTTTTTTTTTTTTTATCCGCTCAGTAGCACAGCAGAAAGTGACCACTGATAGATGGTTGACTTCAAATAATAATCCAATCATCTTGTTTCACAGGCAGATCACGGTGGCTGAAAAGTGTGTCTATGAGGAAACTCAAGGCTGCGACGACCTTACAATTCTCTCTGTCCAGCGCAGTCTGTCCCAGGTCATCCAGCAGTGGAAGGATCTTGAATGTGGACCTCGCGAGGAACAACTGGTCACCTGCACCAACCTGTTTGAGGAAAAAGTTGTTGAAGTCTTTGGTTTGGACATGGACAGGTTTCTTGAAGCAGTCATGGACGATGACAGTGATTTGTAAGTGAGAGATACATTTGAAGTTGTTAATTTGCTCTGTCCACGTGATTGGACCCCTCACTATTAAAACAAAAATGTGTTAAAGTATGTGAATCAAACTGAATAGCTAGATACCGCCTGATTAACATAGACCACTTATCATTAATGTAAACTCAGAATGGACTAAACCACTCAATTCAAATCAGATTGAAGTGTCGCCAGAGGATGATTTAGGTTTGTATCGAATTTGTACTGCTAAAAAACAGCATATTTTTTTTTAAAGTTGCCTGCATTACAACCATCAGAAAATATGATGTCAGAGTCCATACCCAACATGAACACCAATTATTTTATATTATGTTTGCAGACAAAGAAAGTTATTTTAATTCCTTGAGCGGAATTCTGGTTTCATCAGTAAAAACTATCCAACCAAACAACCACATACCCACCCACCACCCACCCCTACCAACCAGCCAACCAACCAAACAACCAACCAACCAACCAACCAACCAACCAACCAACCAACCGACTGACCAACCAACCAACCGACCGACCGACCAACCAACCAACCAACCAACCAACCAACCAGCCAACCAACCAACCAACCAACCAACCAACCAACCAACCAACCAACCAATCATATGTTAACATGGTCTGACTTTGTTATGGTAGCGTACCAAGTCAGGTTGCTATTAAATTCACTTGCAAAAGTCGTGGGGAGTTACTAAAATCCTGCTGTGAATCTAGCCAGACATTCCTGTCGTGAACATAATATGTTGTAACTCTCAGCATCCTTGAATGGTTTGGTCCTTATTCTATAAACTAATCCCTGTGTATGTCATCTGGCCACAGGTTGGACAGACTGACTGCCACATGTCAGGAAATAGAGCTTTCATGGACATGTCTGGATGCAACGCTCAGCCTGAAGGGAACAGAAGTAGAGGCAAAGATTGTGAAATCAACATTCGAGGCTTTGTACAAGACTTCCAAGAAGATTTGCAACCGTGAGTTCTGTATTCTTTTGATCTTACCATGGATGCATTTCTAAACCTCCAGATTCCTCATCGCACCATCTAACTCCAGTTTTGTTCTTAACATTAATCTTCCTAAACCGCAATAATTACCTTACTGATTACAAGTAACCCAGTGAGAGCTGCTTAGAATTAAACAGTGAAATATTGTCACTATATTAATTCATTACACACATTCAGTTTTATGCGTAAGAGGGTAAGTTGATTCAGGCCTGTCAGTTTTATATACAATTTTTAAAAAATAATTATGAGACGCGATATGGTGAAATTAGGTGCTCGTCAAACTGGGAGAACCTGAGAAATTATGTATTTTTCAACAGTGAATGAATTTTTCATGCAATCTTTTTTTTTTTTTTACATAACCTTTCTATATCAATCTAAAAATACATTTTGGAGTCAAATTTGCTGAAATAGATTGAGTAAAAGCCCCAAACTGCCTAATATATTTTATAATAAGTATTGAAAAAAAATGATCCACCATATTCTCACTAAATTCAGCTGCTAAGGCATCCCCATCATCTTTAATTGCCAATATCGCAACTTCTACTTAATTTAAGGTATAACAATTTTTTTTTCTCACACAGAAAGGGAAATGAATAATCTTCACATTGATATGAATAATTCCATTTGCTCAGATTTTGATGAGAGCCTGCTTTCATCTGCTTTCATTGTGTAGCGTTTCATATCTATTATGTTAAAAATACCACAGCCTGTTGTTTAATAATCTGGATTATCTGAAAGACGAGGTCATTCTTCATATAAGCGTTCTCATTTAGATGTTCAGAGTTGCTTGGATTTCTTTAAACTTAACCAAGTCTTCCCTACTAAAATTTATTTTCAGCCCGAAGGGAACCTCTGAAGTGTTACTCATGTCAAGGACAAGGTCAGAAATCCTGTGCCAGTGGAGAGGAGATTGAAACTTGCAAAGAGAATGAGGTAAAATGGGAGATTGTTATGCTCAGTCCTATTACTTCCTTTTACCAGACAAAAGAGGGATTGAACAAGCAGTGTAAAGAGGAAAAAAAAAAAAAATCACTTTTGGGCCCTTTGCTTGAAAACAAATACCATGGAGAATTAAAAAAAAAAATTTAAAAATTATGATGTAAAGGGAATGTTCCTTTCTTATTGTGATAATTTTTTTTTCAGATTTTTGGTGATTAGTCTTTGTAATGACATGCAGTGAAGGGATTTTTTCCTCCTTACACTGCTCCCTCAACACCTCTTGTATCTGGCAAAGGGAAGTAAAAGTCTGGTCAGAATGATCTCCCCTTGCACAAGTTCCTCTTTTGGAAGGGGGCAAATAGATCTAATCTATGAAACGATCTCCCATTACAGCCTTACAAGATCATGGGAACTATCTGCATACCATGTTAGGTTGTACAGTGAAGGGGGGAGGGGGTGAGACTTTATAGTAGCCTTGAGCTATAGACAATGAAAGGTACAGTCTACAATGGAACATGGAAGATCGTAAATCCAACTGTTATACATACCAAGAGAAGAGAGAAAGAGAGGGAGAGAGAGAGAGAAAGAGAGGATTAATTCTATGATGGGAGCAGCTGTAAATAATGAAGAGTACAGCCAAGATCAACACTGGAAGATTGTGAAATGAGCTGAAAATTGTACATTTATTCCATATTCTAAGAACGTACTGAAATTTCATGTAAAGTATAAATCATCACTTTCTGACCATAAAAACTGGCAACAGAGAACCATTGTGACCCAAAGAGGCAGGGCTATTCTCAACCAAACGATATTGTATATTTCATCAGGTGTGTCAGACTGTGACAGACATCTTTGATGACGATATGTATCAAGTGAAGTCAAAAGGCTGCAAACCACGCCCAGGATGTAAACCTGGTTGCTTTGGAAACAAATGCCATTACTGTTGCTCAGACGACCTCTGTAACAACCTTGACAATGGACCAGTTCAAGGTAACTGGCAGAACTTCATTCTATACCTCATTCGTATCATTTTTCTAGTGTCTTCTGATTCTGCAACGATAATTTGTAGTCCCTGTGAATGCGAGAAATCTTACAAATAAAAAGATACGATAAAATAACTTTGTCATTAAAAGGAAATTATTTTCACAGTTGATGAGAAGGAGTAAACACATAAAAAACATTCCCAGGCCTATCCACATGCATAAAGCCTTTAATTTACCAAATTTACCACCACTAATCTTAGAACAGAACAGACTCATGAAAATAGAAAATAGAAAAAATGATTATGGTTCCATCCTTTACCATCTACAGTGATAAGCATTTGTTATCCAGTTTCTTCTCTGTTCTCCACATATAATACTTATTATACACAATGTAAGTTGTGATTCCCTGCATTTCCCCCCCCCCCATTATTATTATTATTATTATTTTAATGATCTTGATAAGTTTATAAACCCACGCCACATGAATGGAACTTGTCATAAATTATGTTTATGTGTACCTAGGTATCCCTGGCTGAATTAATAAGATATCTCTTATTTGTGATTTGACACCCTGAAATGAAGTCAGAGCGTAAAACAGTTTTTCAGAGTCATAATGTTTAGGCATATCAGTAGTTCGCTAGACTGGTATCCTTCTATACAAAAAAGAAATGTTATTTAATTGTGAATCTCTATCATAATTTTGGCCTTGCTGTTATATTTCCAGGAGCATGTGATCTCATAGCTGTGGCTGAATGTGTATTTGAACTCAATGCTGGCTATATCGAATCACAGGATCTTAAGTGCAGGTAACCTTGCACACCATCTGTATATCTGTGCATCCATGTATCGATCCATCCATGCCTCCAGGCATGCATGCATCCATCAATCCATCAATTCATCTATCCATCCCTCCATCCATCCATCCCTCCATCCATCCATCCATCCATCCATCCATCCATCCATCCATCCATCCATCCA
>JBCAUA010741724.1:0-15080 GCA_038406235.1 Peronia verruculata | reverse complement strand
TTTTTCAAAAATTTTTCTAAATTGTTGTGTTAGTTGCCGGTTGGACAGTCTTTTTCTATTTTATAAAATGATGTTTTATATTGACATGATGATGATAACATGCAATCTTGAAAAATTAGTTTTGTATTAACATGCAATCCAGTGTGAAAGACTATAACACCATTATACATCCTATCATCGTAGTCATTCTTCAACTGCTGAAGTCTTATTTTTTTTCTAGATTTTGAATCTTTTTTTTCTTTCTAGATTTTGAATCATGATGCTAGCGATAATACAAGTAATCTCATTCAGTAGTTATTATTTTGTTTCATTAGGTTAATGTCTGAACATTGTCTGCCACATAAACAGTACTTAATAAGAAAAATATAACAAGGCTCATTTGCACAAAGTTTTTTTTTGTCCATTTTCCTGAAACAGCTAAAACTGATCAGCACCGCAGTGGAATGTTTTTGATTTCATGTCTTGTCCATTCCTTTGCAGATCAGACCCAGAAGATTCAAACTTTATAATCAGTCATTTTTATACACAGATTTGGTACAAGCCAGAGGACCTCTTCTCCGCCTGGGACCAGTTTCTGGCAGCCTCTTCAGAACTTCAAGGGAGCCAGCTCTTTCATTACGACATCACTGATCTGACCAGGAACTCGCTGCAAGTCGTTGCCTTGACCTACTATTCCAATATGATCGCAGCATTCAAGAAGAATGATACAGCCACTGTTATGTGAGTGCCAACTTTCAGATTTCATTGGAATTAAGCTTTTGTATTATTATCATTGTGTTTGTTAATTTTTTTTTTAAACAGCAAATTGACTATACATCAGTCCCGCTCATTGGATGTACATGTTAGCGTTAGGGTGGACTTGTGCTGGTCGAGGGCCTCATACATGTTAGCATTAGGGAGGACCGTCACCCGCTCTTCAGACCCACATGTTAGCATTAGGGTGGACTTGCGCTGGTTGAGAGTCCCAGCAGGTTAAGCCAGCAGGATTGTTTAATTATTTGGTATACTATAGTGTCAATGCGGGACCGGAGTTTAGCCACAGCTGTTTTTAATGATCTGTATGAATGTCTGAATTATTCACATGATGTTATTTGTGAGATCTGTTGATTGTGTTGGTATGTCATTATTTGACCGAAAAGAGTAATCCACAGACAAGAAGATCTGTCTTGCCTTTTGTAATTGCAGTGGCTGATTAGAAACAACCTGACCTTCTGCTGTTCTTGTTCTCATTTCAGCCGCTGTTTCTTATCAGTTACACTGCCAAGACAGCAGATTGTGATCTCAGTTCTCTGTTGCCCTATCTCCATTTTTTTCATTTTAGCAAAATCGATGAGTTGTGTTTAGCAACTGTTTTTGTACATAGGAGATAGGACAAAATGATTTTGAAAATATACCTGTTTGGGCAAGTGATAGATGAAATGACTATAGTATATAGTAGATTTATTATTCCTTTTTCACATGACATATATATATCTCCAAATTGCCCAAAATAGAGATGGGACAACAAAGAACTGAGCTTGTGAGATGTTTTCACTTTCTCCAGCGTTTTTGTATGTGAAGTGATTGGACCATAAAAAACAGTCACCCTTTTTGTCTGTGGCATTATTCTAATGTGATGAATTATGTATTTTCCCCTTATAACATTCTAAAGTGACCAACATCCATTTTCCTCTGACCTTGTTCTTACATGAGACTTATCCATTTCCCTGTGATAGATCTCTAAAGCTGATATCCTGTTTCGTCTCTCTCAAAGAATATCAGACTTAACTCTTTTTTCTCTTTATTTTATCTCAGCAGTATTTTTGATTGTCTTTCAACACAGTACAACAGTGACTTTTTGTAGTGTGACTGCCTGATGTCAAATTTATCATGTAGGGAGTTTGTGGTGTCCTGCATCCTGTTTTTGTACGTCTTTCAACCTCCTTTGTGGTGGTTATCTCGACGGTGTTTGTGATGTCAGTTGAAAGGAAAATTGATGAACTTAGTTCAGTCAAAAAAAATGATTTTGCAATACTCCTCCGTACCAAAGCATCCATATTGAACATTAACTGCAGTGATCACAAAGTCAGTGAAATCCAATTTTCTCAAGGAAGTCTGTTTCCTTTGACATCTGACAATTTTTACCCATTGGCACATTTTTCTAACATGTCAATGATCTGTCATTCCCCAGGCAAGCTGGCAACAACCTGACCAATCTTCTGGCCGACATGGATCATCTGCTGAATGCAAACGACCGTTTCCTGGTTGGACGATGGATAGCGGATGCCAAGGCTTGGGGCACTGACTCCAACGAGACCAAACTGCTGCAATACAATGCTCGTAACCAGATCACACTGTGGGGACCTACTGGAGAGGTGGGCCATTCAAAATTGACAAGTTGGCAGTGAAACTGAAAGTTTAATATTCTATAGATTCAAATGATGATTTTTATTTTTTTTTTGTATCAGATAACTAAAACTGGACTCTATATGTTTGTTATTTGATAGGAATAGTCTGTGGTTGCCATGGAAATGAATAGAAACAGTGGCTATATTGAATTTGACTGACTTCTTCTCAAGATCAGTATCTCTCTCTAAAGTTTGTTTAGAGGACTTAAGAACTGATAGCTCTTTAGGTAATAAATATTTTGTTTGATTTGAAGGTTTATGAAATAGAAAATATTAATCGTAGAACCATTCACAAACAAGTGTTTTTTGTTCACAATTAATGGAAATAGCACTGGAAGTTAATGACAATTAATCGAATATTGAAACCATGTCTTATGAAAATACATATTACTGTTAGTCACAGCATATAAAGTCATTTTGTCTTAGTAAAACTGACTCCTCTCCTTGAATAGTAATTCACCCTGCCAGACAGTGTGGCAGTATACAGATGCAGCTATGTTAAAGGAAGTCTTTAGCTGTCTATTTTTGATGGGCATTTTGTAATGTGTTAGCATTCTCTTATAGATAACTCTGTATACTTAACTACGATTTTGCCTACAACTATAATCTTATCCTTCAAGACAGCAGAACAGTGCAATATATGTGTAGAGTGACTGTTTGCCCTTTTTTTGACATTGAAACTTACTGGACTAAAAAATCCACAAATAAAGCAAATGTTTGCATTGAATCTTATATTTAAATGAGGCTTCACTTTGTAATATGAAAATATTAATAATATTGCATTTTTTTTTCTCTCAGATCCGTGATTATGCATCTAAGCAATGGGCCGGTGTCACCGCAGAGTAAGTTTGACTGCATGTCCGCTTCATTTCTTCATTTTCACAGCTGAGAATTTTTCATGTCTGTCAGTTCTATTGTATTGCTTGTCTTAGGAGCAGCAACTTCTATCAGCTTTGAAAGCCCAAAAATTTAAATTGAATATATATTAGTTATTCACAGTGCAGTGTGCCCCACAATGTAAACAATGAAATTGAGTACCCCTTTCTCCTTTCCTCCCCCTCAATCTTCTTCATAAGCCAGCTGACAATGTTAAACAATAGATTTGTTTCGACCAAGCGAACAGCTGGAAATCCCCGTTTAATTTTAGTAGGCTAGGGGGTACAAACACTTCAAACTGTTCACACTGACATAGGAAAAACATGTAAAAATGCAAGGGATTGGTGACAACTGTTCACATAGGCAACAAATACCAGTGACTGTTCTATTTTTAGCAGCAGGGTACAAACACTCCCACGGGGATTTCCATTTTTTTGCTTAGTCGAATATGAACTATGGAGATATTCATTGTCGCTGCATGAGAACTGAGAGTATCGGAGTGAGCCCAGTCTTAGGCCTGAATTTTTTGTCCTTTAGCTACCACAAGCTACATGTATTCTCTGAGATGCCATTCCTCCACTGTTCAGCAGACTGCTGCTGCCAACCATATGTACTATGTGCTAAAATGTCATTATTTTGTTCAAAACAAGTAGTTCAGATTGGACATTTCTTTAGACTCTAGGAGGCCTTGACCCCAGTTATGACTCCTGCCTTTGGAATGACATCTTTGTCTTCTGTGGTGGACATATAGCACATTCCAACTATCTTAATAAATAGAGCACTTTTAAATTTGACAGCTGTATGTTTCAGTCACTGAACAGTTTATTATAGGTCTAAAAAAAAAACCCAAACAAAACAAACACTTCAATTATCAACATTGATATTAGTGCATATTTTGTTTCAGTTACTTCAAACCCAGGTGGGAATTTTTCACTAACTGGTTGATCCAGTTGATCAAAAATGTAAGTTTTTTTGCTGTTTACCTATTGTTTAGTTTGATTTGCTTATTGATATTGAATTGTAGGAAGTTTATCTTTGATGTATGTCTTACGCCCAGGGCAAATGAGTTGCAAGTCGCGCCAGGTGAGTTCAAGCCACAGCCTTTTTTTGTTTTTCACTATTTTCCGACTATGATACCAAAATATATCTTTTTTTTTTTTTTTTCAGATTAAAAAAAAGGTTAAATTGACATTTTGTAAAAAAAAATAAAAAAATTTAGTATTTTAGTTGGAACATAGTTAAAAACGACCCAAAACAGCCATATATCTTCATTGCCCGGGGAGACTTCTGACTCATTTGCCCTCGTCGCAAGACCATTTGAAATACTTACTCTTTTGATCCTATGCCTGGTCTTTATTATTATTATTTTTTTGGTTTAAATTCTGAATGCAACCTGTAGGTAAACTGAAAGGCTTTATTATTTTTTTTACAACATAATATTCATAGCAATAAAAACTCTGTAGGCTGTAAAGTTTTACAGTCAGTGACTTTCTTAAGATGTGGAAAGCCTGATACACAAATCACTACTGAAATTTTTTATTCTCTGAGGGAAAGTGGCATTGTTGAGATCTGTGAGTTTTAAGGGATATCATTAGAGATGAAGAGAGGATTCTCTTGTGAAAGCACTTCACTGCTGGATTTTATTATCACATGCACATTTTCGGTGTCGTACACCCTCGTCAGGCTCTTGACTGATGTTTGTGGAGAAATTACTGGCTTATATGTGTCGTAGGATGCCGAAAATTTGCAAGTGACAGTAAAATCCAGCAGTGAAGTGCTTTCGCAAGAGAATCCTCTCTTCATTTCTTATACACAGACAAAATACTGCTCAAAAGAAATATAAACCCTCCAAAGATATCATTAGAATCCATAGTGGTATGACATCTTTCTCAGGAAGCAAGCATATGACCCTTTAAGTCCAGACGTGTCAAAAGCGTGAACTATTCAAACACTCATTCACTAAACTTCACATTAGAAGTACTTTCACAATAACATACTCTATGGTAGGACAGTGCTCAGCTTATACCTTCTGTCATTCCTTAACATTGTTGAAATTTTTATTTCCTAGGAATTTCTTGTCACACTTTGAAGGTGACATCAACTTTTTTTTTTTTTTTTGTTCAACCCATGATGGAGCCAAGTTGCTCAATGCAAGATGCCACAGTTTTGCATTATGATGATCAACTTGCATTTTTATATCTGACTGATTCAACAAATTTATCACTTTTTGCTGACTGTAAATGCCTTTCTTTGCTCTGGCGCCACTACTAGGTTGTCTACTTGCACTGTTTTCACTGACAGAATCAGCGAAAGGAAAAATACTCACTTCTGTGGTAACACACTTCACTTGGCTCTTTGTCCACTATAAGTAACTCTGATGTAGAAAATTTGCACTGTTCCCAGTGTTTTCAATACAGCACAGTTTGATTATGCGATCCATTTTGTACTAGCTCTACATATAACTTTATGTGTGTTTGGAATTCATGTTCCATGTTGTATCTCATATGATCTTCACTTGACATGAAATTGAATATCTTATGACATATGCTGTATACCAGAGTAATATTGTGGTTTTACAGTATATCATATGAGATGCGACACGATGAAATCAGGCTCTCATCAAATTTTGAGCATATGGAGTTATTGGTATTATTGTAAAGATGATTAATTTCCCCATCAGTGTGTGAAAAAATGGTTGCTCTATTTTAAGTAGACGTTGAGATATTGGCAATTAAAGACGATGGGGGTGACTTGTTGCTGCAGGTGAATTTAGCGAGAAAATGGCCGATCACTTTTGTAAATCCTTTCTTATATCTTTGTAAGGCCATGCCACAAAATTACAATTTTTGGGCTTTTACTAGATCTATTTCAGCAAACTGAACTCTGGAATGCATTTATAGAGTGATATAGAAGGCCTTGATGAAGAAAAAAAAATTGCATCAAAAGTTCATTCACCGTTCAAAACCACGTTATTTCTCTGGTCGGCTCAGTTTGATGAGTGCCTGATTTCAACATGTCGCATCTCATCTGTTGATTGTAAGATATCATGAAGAGGCTTAAAGTGGCTATTGTAGGATAAATCATACCAGCTTGATTATAACTGCCTCTCTGTATTCCAGGGAACATCTTGGGATGGCTACATCTTTGGTGAGAGAGTTCTAGAGGCAGTAGAGTCACCTTGGACATTTGAAACTTATTCATACCCCACAAAACCGGAAGGTAAGTGCGCTATCAGGAAACAAAAGTAGACAAACTTTGATGTTTCAGAACTAGTCTCTTTCAGTTCTGTTAAAACAAAGAGTTAGGAAACAAAGTTTATGTATTGAATTAGATGGTCCCACAGAATTGGAGCAAAATGAGAGGTTTCACTACACATTGGAATTATCGTTTATTTTCTTCTTCTTTTTTCTTGTCTATATATTGCACTCTGTCATATGTACAAGGTTAATCTTGTGTTGTCCAATTATTCACTCTGGTACAAAAAACAACTAACACAAAGACTACAAGTTCATTGAACCTAAATACAGGATACAATCCAAATCTTCAGAATTCTCAAAGCTCGAATCTAATCACACAGTATTAGCTTTAGAATTTCATGTCTCATTAAAATGGATTAGTTTTTTTTTTTTACATCATAGTTGTAAATAAAAATCATAATAATTAATAATTATTCTTTTGAGAATTTAAGCAAAATTACAATGTGAACAATATCTGCATTCACAGGAAATCCAATCTTGATATCCCGAGATCTTCATACAAAGTACCGCCCAGTTTCCAGAGATCCATTTTTCGACAAGCTGTGGGAAGCCAGTGTACGCAAGCCAGCTAGACGCGATAGCCACACTTTGTTCTTTCGGAGAATGTCCTTTGAAAGTGAAATACTTGAGTTGAGACTTAACACATATGGTGGAGATTAGGACACCATTTGTTACCAGAATATATGTGTACTGAGGATAGCTCAGTTGCTTTCTTCTGTTTTCCCTTAATCCTTTTGATTGTGTGGACATAGATTATGATCTTGGAGAGAATAAAATTTGGAAGTAAATTGAAGAAACAGATAAAGAAACATACCATTTTTATGATCTATGATTCTCTTCAACTAATGAGCTGTATAACATTCCCTTTTTCATGACTGTGGAGTAGATCATTGTTCCGTAGCAAATTTTTGAAACAACAGTATCTAACCTGCTCTGTGTCAGACATTTCAAGATTTATATTTGATTATAGGCAGTTGGGAAGTCTGAACACAAATAGTTGAAATAAGGCCATCATGTGTGGTGAAAACATAAATTGACATAAAACATAAAATCCATGTGAAGCAATTTCTGTCCAGATGTACTTGAAAATTATGGGATTGTACACCACCTATTTTGCACTATGTTATGTCCTGAAAGAGTGATCTATTTCATTTTTTTGTAATTTTGAGAAAAAAAGCACAGAGAATAAACCTGGCCTATGTCATCCAATGTATTACGTGAAAACAACATTAAATGTTATCTTTTTGGTTTTAAATAGTCATTATAACGTAGCCAGTTTTGCATTTTTCAGTATATTAACATAGAGGTGTCACAGGATCAGTTCAAATTTGGTTTATGTCAGATGACTTCATTTTCTTTTTTATCATATAGACATCCATTTATTACCTTACAGAAAATTAAAACATTTTTTGATCATAACCAATGAGAAACACAGAAGAGTTCTATACTTTTTTTTTCGTTTTAATGATCCATGACTGTTCTATACTACTGCACTGTATTACAATGGCTGTGGAATACATAAAAAATATATTCAGTAGATTTGTTGAAGCAAAATGGCAGCATCGAACATCTATAATGCTTTTGAAGATTTATATTGATTTAAGGTCAGTAGTTGAACTAATCCCGTGATCATGCTGATTTGGCCATTCAATCCGAGCACAAACAAACAGTTGAACTAATCATCATACAGCTTTTGAAAATCTGTCTTTTTCCTTTTTTTTTATTGATGATCTTGAAAAGACATTGGATTCTTCAAGCATTCTTCCATTTTTCAAGGTATGCTGATTTTGATAATCTTTTAAGTCTTTTTATTTTTTATTTTTTTCATTCCTGACTCTGAAAAAAAAAAATTCCACTAATTTATCATATGTTCATCCATTCTTCAAGATTGGTATTTTGTCTGTGGCAAAAAATATTCCATTAATTAGTCATATGAAATGCGTTACGATGAAATCAGGCTCTCGTCAAATATTGAGCATATAGAATCATTGATATCACTGTGAAGATTATTCATTTCTCTTTCTGTGTGTGCAAAAAGTTTTGTTCTACCTTAAGTAGAAGTTGAGATATTGGCAGTTAAAGACAATCAGGGTGGCCTGTTGCTGCAGTTGAATTTAGTGAGAAAATGGCCAATCACTTTTGTAAATCCTTATTAATCTTTGTTAGCCCATGCCGCTAAATTACAATTTTCGGGCTTTTATTCACACTATTTCAGCAAGTTTAACTCTGTATTTTTACATTGACATAGAAGGGCTCTGTGAAGAGAAAAAAATTGGGTTAAAAATTGGTTCACCATTGAAAAACGTGATTTCTCCGATTGGCTTAGTTTGATGAGTGCCTGATTTCATGGTATCGGATCTCATATGTTCATCCATTCTTCAAGATTGGTATTTTTGTTTGTGGCAGTCATTTATTGAATAATTCATTTGTTTGTGGCAGTCATTTATTGAATACTTCATTTGTCTGTGGCAATCATTTATTGAATCATTCATTTTTGAAATGCAAAACACATTAAAATATGTTTTACTTCTTTTTCTGCCAGTGCCATAAACTTTGGTTTACTTATGAAGTAGAATGAACTTTGGTTACCAATGAAAGTAATTTCGATCTCGTATGTGCCAGTGAAATGAACTTTGGTTTACAATGGGGGAATCAGTGTAACCAGTCGTCTCATATCCCTTTGCCAGAGCAAGTAGTCTAAAGAAGAAAAATTCATTTCGTTTCATTGGAAAGATTGTTTACAAAAAAATGGATAAAATTATGATAAGAAATATTTTCCTTATCAATGAATTTTTGGGGAATTTTTTCATGACATAAGTTTCAAAGATAGAGTGCAAATATGATTTTTTCTTTTTTCGCACTGCTTGTTCAGCACGGCTTGTGTCTGGCAAAGGGAAGTAATAAGACTGATTACAACAGTCTCCCACTGAAATGAGTTTTTGTTTACCTGTATAATGAAATACTTTGAATGACTGGTGATACTTTTTACTGAATGTTTGTCAGTGAAAACCATGAGTGCAGGGATGTCAAATTTTCTATTTTAGTAGAATTTCCTACTTTTTGGCTGTCAGTTATTTCTCTTTTGGCCCCAAATCTGGTATTATTTACTATTAGCATACTTCAGTTTTACGTGTTGCTAAAGAATATGCCAGAAACTTTTCCTACTTTTTCATGTAGACAGATTGACATTCCTGATGAGTGGTAATAGATTTGTTTTGACCAAGTGAATGGCTGGAAATCCCCGTCTAATTTTTAGCTGGAGGGTACAAATACTGCAAACTGTTCACTACCTCTGACATAGAAAAACATATAAAAATGCATGGGGCTGGTGACAACTGTTCTCCGATTTTGTGGGGGAGGGGTAACAAACATCAGTGAGCATTGTGTTTTAAGCATGAGGTTACAAACACTCAGCCTGGGGATTTCCAGATTTTTGCTTAGTCCGATATGAACTATTCTAGCAGGTTGTCATTTTTGACTGGTGGGTGTCTGTTTAGAAATCGTTTTGCTCTATACTGTAACTGTTGATGAGAATTCCTTTATTGTTCATTGTTTGAACTGAAAAGCTGAAGTACAGGGAGGAATTGGAGCCAAAGAAAAATGACATGATAATAGAGCAACATAAAATGTTGATGATTTTCTCTTCCTACTGAATTCTACAATGAGCTCACATTTTGTATCATTGCAGTTTGTAAAGATACTTAAGTTTATGAATCAAGAGTTCAAACATTCTTTCCATTATACTTTTACTATTTCTTTCATCCATTTAATTATAATTAGTTCACAGTAATAAAAGACTTTATACCGTCACTGCATTTGGTGAATTTAATGGGATGAAAAAAATATTGCAAAAGTTAAATTGCAATTGACTTCAAATAAAAGTTTTGAGGGAGAAGGTATTTTGTCAGATTATGTTAGAACTCCACAGCAATTTTCTTAGAGAACCAGATGATGAGAAGTGTAAAACTTCAGAAAATTATGAAGAATGTGAGTAGTCTTTGTGATCAGCATAAAGGGCCCTTAGTTTTGTGAAAGCATTTTTGTTGGATTAAACCTATTTCATGTACATGAAATGAGCTGTGTCCTGCACAACAAAGGTCCTGTTTACATGAAATTGATTTGATGGGCATTTCATTGTGACAATTCCTCAGTAGCCCAAGCAAATTCTGACTGTTTTGAACAAAGATGGGACAGAGACCAAATATAATATTTGTGTGGTAAGCAACATTGAAAGGTTGAATCAACAAAACAAAGTACCGGTAGTAACTCTTAACTCTTTCCCTACTTTTAGTCAGATTTTCCGGCTGGAGCTGCAGGTAACAGCTAGACTTTGAGCCGGAAAATTTGGCTCGGTAAAAACACATACTTTGCTGATCAAGTCTTTGAAAATTTCAAATAGAAACAAGCTGGTTTACTGCCAGGTCATTATAGAAGGGCGTCAGTTTTGATAGCATGTTTGAATGAGCAAAATCTGTACAGTAAAAGTGCTTTTTTATATTTTTTTTTTTTTTTTTATTGTGGAGGTGAAGTATGTTTTCATTCCGCATGGAGTTAGGGCCCTTAGTAAATTGTTCACACAAACCTGTATGCCCTGGAAAAGTGCCAGATTTGTGTGGAATGAAGATTTACAATCAATTCTATCTGACAGGGAAGCGCGGTGTTAGTAGGTCTAGATCTAGACTTTTGAACTGTAAGTTGAAAAATATTATGTAAAATATATTGTTTTGGGTTATTGTTCTCAAATTTTTTTTTTTTTTTTTCATACTGCAACAGTACATTTATAAATACATGTATTTTATTGTTATTCTATAATTCCTCCCGTTTTATTTGATACCTATTTTGCATGGTTTGTTTGCTCTGGGCTGCTGTAGGAATTGATTTATATAGGGAAGGTGTGATCAGCCATCGGGTCATTAAACTGGGCATGTACAGAGGTTGAGGTGACCAGCTATGGAAATGGGGTCAAGGAGGGAAAGAGTTAAATTAAGTAACTGCTTGTATAGTGGTGATTATGTCTGGTGTCTTCACTCAGAACCTCAGTAAAAAACAACTGATTTATGCGACTGTGGGGATGATCATAATGGTTTGATACAAGACAGGATGGCACATAATATCTCTTAGTATTTAGGAATTCTATCAAGGATTGTGTTGAGTAAGATGTTTTCAGTGCTTGTAGTCACTGATTTTTATATAACTGTCTGTACAGTAAATGAAGGTCATCTTTGAAGTTGTGTACCATTTATACATGTAGTGGGTTTTACTTTCTGTATGGTTGAGATTTCTACCATCTACTGCATCACTCCATCTTTATATGGCCTCAGTTTGGGAGCCTATGGAGAGGGAAGAAAGTTATATATATATATATATACAGTGCGGTCCACAAGAAGTCTGTATACTTGCTGTTAATTCTCACTACGTCAACATCTTTGGCTCCCTTAAGTTTTACTTCCTTGATACTTTTTGGAGTTTGTTTGTATTGCTGTCAAGGCTTCCGGGGTGTTTTCACTCAAAGTCAACTCCAGTATTATACAGACATGTAAATCTTTCAGATTTTCTCTGATTTCAGATGAAATCCAAATTTCTTGTTATTCCTACATTGACACCCTTTTTTTCACTGTTTGGATTTTTCTTTCCAATTTATTAAATAATTTATTTAAAAACTGTGAAAAAAACGAAGCAGAAATTGTACTACACATGTTAGACAATTCCCACAACTAAAAATGTGTCTATTGACACTCCAGATTCCGTATGCTATAGCCACAACCACTCTTCAGAGAAAAAAAATCTGAAGTTCAGATTCTTCCATGATGCAGTCAGTCAGATAATTTCAGAGGATTCAGAGACTTCAGAGAAGAAGTAAGGTAAATAGTAGTGTTTAATTGTGGAAACAGCGATTCAGGGAAGTAACTCTTATAAACAATAGTCACTAGCCAACCACTAGAAACACCAGTATGGCTTCTTCACGGCGAAGGCCTGTATTTGTTGAGCCCCTGGACCCCGGCGAAAGCTGTCAGATTTTTTTTTTTTGCAGAGGCCATTTACATCCCTGTATTATAAGTATTATTGTTTATTATTTATTATAAACTGCTGAACATTGCATAAATTTAACATAATAGTTCTTTGTGGTCGGTTTCCGATGGTCGAATTTCCCCTATTCCAGTGGTTCCCAACGTTTTTGCACACGATTCCGTACTCAAAACCTTGACACCGACACGATCCCCTTTTATCAGCATCTTCTGTGACGTAGATGGGAAGAAGCACTGAAACAAAAAACAGGGAAATATATTTATCATAAAAATCTATATGGTGTTTAAAAATCTATAAGATGAGTTGTTACTTTCGAGAAAGGCTACACGACCCCCTTGTCAAGGCTTCCGGCGGTTGGAAACCTCGACCCTAGTCTTAAGTACATATCGGATGCTAGAACCTTCCCTCCTGCGCCCGAACCACAACAGTAATAATGTAATAATAATGGCGATAATGAACACAGCTGAACGTTTCTTATTTCGCACCCGCGTTCATTGTGAATCGGTTTCCGAGGCGCTTGTGTTGTTTGTCTCTTTGTTTGTTTGTTTGTTTTAGTTTAGTTACTCAGTCACCAGTAGATTGTCGCCACAGCAATTCCCGGAGGTCAGAAACAGGACTGAGAGAATCTGTTAGTGACGTCAGCTGTCTAATACAACTACAAATGACCTCAGTATCGCGGCGCACTCCTCTCGAATTATAGCAGACTCGCCAGACGTTGACATGTAAGATCAAGTATTGTCGCAAACTGTAGCTTGATCATGCGTCAGACTGCTGTTAAACTGTTGTGTAACATTCACACCCAACCAGATGATCAACAAAGCAATCAGAGGCCTCGCGCAGTTCGGTCGCAGTCGCTTTGATACATTGTGAAATTTCAAAAAAAAAAAAAGACTTGACCCAGTCATTTATCGTTCGAATTGCTTTTTGATGTCGGGTATCAGGTGACAATAGGGAATAGGCTAGAGCATACATATTATTCCCGGGCAGTTTTTGCCGTAAGGCTATAGCACACATCATATTCCAGTGTAGTTTTTGCCCCTTTTTGCAGCATAACATTTAGCCGAGCAGTGTTTGCCCCATTTAAAACTCGTTTTTCACCTGAAGGGTTTATGTGGCAACCATCTTTGTATCGTTGAGCTCGAGCTCAAATTCAGGATATCAAGAGAGCGTTTGGACCCGTCTTAAAGCCGTGGAATAATAGGAATGGAGTCGATGTTGATTGCCAGAACTTGTTGCTCGGTTTGCAGCATTGATGCCCGGCAGGGCGTGGCACAATCAGGCAGCAAAAAAAAAAAAAAAAGTTATAATAACGGCAATGAAATAAAGGCAGTGCCAGATTTATGGTCGTCAATTTTTACCGCTACGTCACCGTCAGCCGAGTGCGACAGAATCGTTAGGTAAACGCTACCCGATTTGTCCTCCACCTCCTCGGTATCCTTTTAATAGTTTCTGGAATAATTGCTGGAATAGTAGTTTCTACATCCTTATCCAACTCTAATTTTTTTTTTTTTTTTAAAGTCCTCTTTTCCCCCACATGTACCCTCAGTGCGCACGGAATCAGGTAGTGAGTGACACGGAGAGATTAAGTGCAAGCTGAAAACGTCTTTGGCTAGGTCTTCGCTGTCGGCGCTATAAATGGAGACTGTGATTATCTCGTCTTTCGAACACGCAGTGCTCCCTCAAGACAGTCGTCGTAATCTTTAACCTCTCCCTCGCAATCGATCACCCTCTGGCCCATTACTGGTGTTAATTTTGGTAAAAGAGGAAGCAAATATTGCCCCTACAGTCACAGAAAATTATCCTCTGACGTCTAGTAGTGAATTTCCATGTATTTCCGCTTAGTGCCGTGGTGATTATGTACAACGCCATACACCCATGCACTGGCAAAAAGAGATCAGTTTCCATGCTGACAAAATCAACTGTGAAGTGTCGGTGGACGACACAACTGCACACAGTGGGGCGACACACCCATGCCCTTTAAATGCGGAGATGCACGGCGTCACTGTGCCATGGTAAGAAAAGCATTCAGATCTATTTTTAAAAAAAAAAGAAAAAAAAACGTGAACAGAAATACTGAGAGAGAGAGAGAGAGGTTCTCTCGTGTAGCAGTCTATGTGGCAGGAGATTCGAGAAGATGAAACATGACAGTATTATCTTGGATCATTGGCATACAGAATTTTCAAGCGAACATGGGTAACATGGACATGAGTATAAGAAAATCACCGTGCCGAATGTTTTTGGTGTTGACTCCACTGATTAAGATTCTCACAGCTTGCCGTTTTCAAGACAGTTTTAGAATGAAGCACAGGTCGGCATGCATGCAGCTAGTACATCAAATCTCTTTGTCTCTGATACTGTTCAAAACTACTGTGGCATAGGCGGGCCGGCGTTCACATCGTGTCGAGTGCTATGGAAAGAAATACCCCAAATCAACTGCACCTCAATCCAAGGAGGAACCGAACTGCGGGAGAATACTCTGATTTGATCATAATTATACTGATGGGATCAGAAAAGAAATGTCCGTGTCAGGAGT
>JBCAUA010741613.1:0-15081 GCA_038406235.1 Peronia verruculata | reverse complement strand
TTTGGATACAGCGCACCGCCTCGCGTCCGCCGCGTTGTTGCTTTTTCTCAACATATTCCCGATATGCCTCGAAAAAGAGCCGTGCGGCGAACACGACTCGGCACACTGTATCCAAAAATTAAGGGTTGCCAGAACACTAGTCATACCACTCTATCGGTTAGCGAGACTAGCTTCGATTGAACCTGAGATGTCTATTCGATGATATGCGGTAACAGTGTGTGATATGTCAATCAATAGTGCTACTTTTCCATCTCACCTACACTGGCGTGACTCGTGACAAATAATCGAGAATCCAGCCTGGCTGCGCGTGTCAGCGCACAATCGGAGCAGTTATTTTGTAATGCACGTATTGTCCTGCCCGATGCGCTCATCCACGGGGATCTACAGGTTGTGGATGGCCTTATTCGAGGAATTCACGATAGCCCAGGCAAAAATGCTCAAGATATGTCGCGTCATGATCGGCAGTTTATTGACTGCGAAGGGGACTATCTAATTCCTGGTCTTATCGAATTACACACCGATCACCTGGAAACCCACTATTCGCCCCGTCCTGGGGTTCGCTGGGGCATGAAGGCAGCGATCCAGTCGCATGATGCACAGATCGCTGCGGCTGGCATTACCACCGTATACGACTGCCTGCGTATGGGCTGCGACAAGGAGGATCAGTTCGAACGCGGTGAGATGCGTCGTCTGGCCACGGCGCTGCGCGAAGCACGAGTGCAGCAGCGTCTGCGAGTCGAGCATCGCTTGCACTTACGCTGTGAAGTTTCTGCTCGAGACATGCTTGCTGATTTTCAGGCATTTGCCGAGGATGACGATGTCGGTTTGGTCTCGATGATGGACCATGCTCCGGGTCAGCGGCAGTTTACGTCGCTGGAGGCTTACAAGCTTTATCACCAGACGAAACATCAGATGTCAGATGAAGCTTATGAGCGCCATGTGACAGAACGTTTGCAGGCCGCTGAGAAGTATTCGGACGGTAATCGGCAGGCGCTTGCCAAGCTGTGCACCGAGCGCGGAGTGGTCATGGCCAGTCACGATGATGCAACTCTGGCACATGTGGATGAGTCTCTTCGATTCGGCGTACGGCTCGCTGAATTCCCAACCACTCTGGAAGCGGCGAAAGCATCGCATGAGTCTGGTCTTGGTGTGTTGATGGGTGCGCCGAACCTGGTTCGTGGTCGATCGCATTCCGGGAATGTGGCCGCGCGTACACTGGTAGAGCACGGCTGCCTGGATATACTTTCGTCTGACTATGTTCCCGCCAGCTTGTTGCAAGCAGCTTTCATGTTGGCTTGCGACAACTCTCCGATGGACACACCCAGGGCCATCGCAACCGTGACAGCCAACCCAGCGCGCTTTATCGGTCTTAAGGATCGTGGTGAGATCGCTGAAGGTCTGCGGGCAGATTTGGTGAGAGTCACTCACCGGCCAGAAGAAGACCCGGCGCCGATTGTGCGCAGCGTCTGGCGAGCCGGTGAGCGCGTCAGTTGAGGTCAGCGGGCGACTGCTTGATTATACGTATAACCGATGATCGCGTATATGGCCAACAACAAGGACGGGCTTACAACAGCCACTATGGCGGTTATGTCTTTCTGCCCTTGTACGTTTACTGCGGTAATCACCTGTTGGTGAGCTATCTCAGAGAAGTCAATCGTACCGATGCCCATCATTCGGCAGCGGTGCTCTCGCTGCTGGTCAAGGGGCTTCGGGCCCACTGGCCAGAGGTGAACATCGTGTTCCGTGGTGATGCTGGGTTCTACACCCCGCTATTGCTGAGTTGGTGCGAGCGCCACGATGTTCAATACATTATCGGCTACCGGCGCAATGAGGTACTGCTTCGAGACTGCCAGATTGCAATCGACACCTTGGAGAACGGTTGGCACTGGCTTGATCAGTATGATGCGGACATCGACTCGATCAAGTACTACAAGGATATCCCCTATCAAGCCAATAGCTGGCGTCGGTGCAGACGCATTGTCGCCAAGATCGAACACAATGACATCGGGGCGAACCAACGCTTTGTGGTCACCAATCTGCCAGGAGATGCCGAGCAGCTCTACAGTGAAGTGTACTGCGAGCGGGGCACGATGGAGAACCGGCACAAGGAATTGCAGATGGGCTTGTTCGCTGACCGCACCAGCTGTTCGCACCTGGTGGAGCAATCAGCTTCGCGTGATGTTCTCCTCACTGGCCTACGTACTGTGGCAGCACATCCGAAAAGTCGCTCTTGTGGGCACCACCCTGGCCAAAGCCCAGGTTTGGACATTACGTCAGAAGCTCATTCAGATCGGAGCGGTAGTACTGAGAGACACGCGCCGAATCGAGCTAAGGCTCAGCAGCGCGACGATTGAGAAATTGAACTTTCTACTCGCACTTGAGCGACTCAATTCAACTTAGCCAGTGGCCAGCGATGAGCACGACCAAGCCCAATGGGGGAACGGGGGCCTGTGCCTGAATAACTAAAAACCAACCGCAGCTGCGGCTGAAACGGTTCTACTCGAGTAGCAAGACCTTATCTGGCAGGGTCAGCCATACGCGATGAAATATCCAGGCTTGGGGCCTTTTTGTCTGGTTTCGTTGCCGGTTTCGGATTAACCATAGCCAGTGGCGGCACCCCACGACAGGCATTCCGGGCAGGGGTTAAGGGTGGCATCCTCAGTGCCGCTTCCTATGGGCTGGCTGATGTGATCAGCGCCAAATTCGCTGCGCAATCACGTGAGAGTATACTGGCCCACGGGGTGTCGCAAGGTGCCCTCTCGGAAGTCACCGGAGGTAAGTTCAGAACCGGCGCGTTAGCGGGTATGGTCGGGGCGGCAACCCCCCGATATGACAACGCCTATGCCGATGTTGCCGTTGCCAGCTTCTCTGGCGGGGTCAGTGCCGAGATCAGTGGTGGGAAGTTTGCTAATGGGGCTGTTACCTTTGGATTCCTGCGATTGGCTGGAGTAGTGGCCAACTACGCTACGCGTGAGACAGATCGTCTTAAACAGTTGGCTTGTAGTACCAGTTCCAATCAAATCTGTGACGTTGACGCAAGAGGGGTATTGAGAACTGACGGTACACGGGGTAGTGATTGGAGTCTTAATCCCGACCAAAGCAGGAACTGGCTAACTACCTCAGGGATGGCGAAGGAAGGATCAGGGCTGCACTGGTATGATCCAGGTCAGCCATTGGATAATAAGGCAATACGCTATTTTGTTACCGACGTTTCAAAAATCCACGACTGGTTCAATAGCTGGAACTACAATTCTGCCAATGGCCTCTATATGAGCCGTGGTGCTGGATTCGATAGTATTTTCCAAGTCTATAGCTTTGCTGGTATGCCTGTAGCGGCTGCTGCAACCACTTTTGGATACGCCGCGAATATGCCGTTAGAGCAGAAAATGCTCTATTACAATATTTACCAAAACTCGCGCAGGAAATAGCGATGGAAAGGAGGTTGTTCGGGATGCTGCTTCTATCTATAAGCTTATCCGCATGTGTCAGTGGCTTTGACGTTTATTCGCCAAGCCAAATTCATCGCACTGTTCAGAAGCATCCAAATTATGAGGGGCTTTATCTTGTTCATTACAGACATCACCAGGTGATTAACGCGTATGGGCCAGGGGTAGATAACGTGAGGGAAGGTATCCGGAAAAATCCCGATAATTGGCGCGCTTTATGGGATCGCGCTGCCGCTGAAGCGGTGACTCGATATATGACTGAAAAAGGGTTGGTTCCTAAAGAGTGTATATATGGCATTATGATTGTCAGTAGTGATAGTGATGAAGCAGGCGGCGGCACCACCGCATTCCGCTGCAAATAGCGGTATATCTAAATCCCTTTGATCCTGACCACTTCTCCAAACCGCTCAAGGTCCTTGATGTTATGCGTCAGCAATGCCGGAACACCATAGGCCTGTATGGTAGCGACGATGTTGGCATCATGCACCTGCTTACCGCCGATCTTGAAATTGCCCATCAGCTTGACGAACTGGTTGGTGACGGTAGCGGTGTCGTCGGCCACCCAAAACCGCTCTTCCATGTAGCGTACCCGTTCGAATACCACATCCGGCGTTGACGGCTGGGCGAAGGTCTGCGGTCAGGTACGCGCGGCGATGAACTCGCGCAGCACCTGGCGGCTGATCCACAAAGGCCTTCCCGCTTGGTGAGCCTCCTCGATAGCCTTCAATGTCTATTCATGCAGTGTGTGAGTGAGCAGAATATCTGCCGGAAATCCTGCCTGTCCTGATCACATTGTGTGATGGTCAATAAAAAAACCCCCTCAGATAACTTGAAAGCTTTCCAAGGGGGGTGTCTCCTGTTTTTCGACCAAGAAAAAAAGTGAGACGATCACAGTGTGTCATGACTTTTTGTCCGATGCCACCTTCTGGCAACACCTTTCCGAGCTTGACCGCGTGGCCGCCGAGCAGGTGCGCGAGCAAGGCTGTCAACACTGTGGCGCCCGGTTGCACTCCGCCCACTATCCCCGCAAGCCCCGGGGCGTCAGTCGCGCTGTTCTCGGTGCTCAGTATGAGAGCCGGCTAAGCTATTGCTGCGAACGGGACGGCTGCCGGAGACGCTGTACACCGCCCTCGGTGCGTTTTCTGGGCAGAAAAGGTGTATTGGGGCGTGGTGATCACGTTGGTCTGCGCGCTCGAGCAGGGGCTGACGCCGCGCCGACGAGCCTATCTGATCGATAAGCTGGATCTGTGGCCACAGACCGTTGCTCGGTGGCAGAGCTGGTGGCGAGAGCACGTCCCCACTACACGGCACTGGCAGTCCCTGCGAGCATGCCTGCTGCCCGAGTCTGACACCGAGCGCCTGCCTGATGCCTTACTGCGCCAGCTCTCAGCCGATGATCTTGCTGAGCGAGTGTGTCGTTTCCTTCTGCTGCTGATGCCGCTAAGCACTGCCTCCTGTTCACGCTCTGTGCGGCTTGCTCATTTCCCGCAGAAGATGTGATTTTCACCGTCCCGGCCGCTTCATAGACTCCAGCGTTCATTCATCAAAAATGCAGCAGCACACCATGAGTGATGAACGCAGCGTTGATCTCTGGGCACGGTTGCGCTTTGCCATTATTGGCCCCTTACTGGCCTGCCCTCCGGGTAGCGGTGAACTCAAGGCCTCGCTGGAGGCCCTGGCTCGACGAACCTGGACCCATCCGATCAACGGCACTGCTCTTCATTACAGCGCCGCATCGATGGAGCGCTGGTACTACAAAGCTCGCCAGGCACAGGACCCCATAGCAGCGCTTCGGCCGCAGCAGCGTTGTGATGCGGGCGATCGACGACAACTGAACGACGCGCTGTGCCAGGCCATCGCCACGCAATACCGGCAGCATCCCGGCTGGACCATACAGCTTCACGTGGACAATCTTCTTGCCCTATGCAAGCAGCATCCGGAACTGCAACCAATGCCCTCCTACAGCACGGTGCGTCGGTACCTGCAAAGTCAGGGCTGGCACCGTCAACGAGGCGTATCACAGCAACGTCCTGGTGCCCTTGCATCGGCAGAACGGCGTGCGCGTGTCGAGGTGCGCAGCGACGAGGCGGTGTACAACGATCCGCTATGGCACCTGGATTTTCACACCGGTTCGCGTGATGTCATCACCGCCTGCGGCACTCGCAAGCGACCGCATTTGCTCGGTGTGATCGATGATCACTCTCGCCTGATCTGTCATATGCAGTGGTACTTGGATTTGTGTTGTATACAACACAAATCCAATTATGTTTGCGCCGGATTAATGTTGTCCCGCCAGCACGAATGGCCTTGTGCTGGCAGAACACCGCCCTGAGCGTTGTTTCTGGACAACATAAAAATTGGCTGCGTATGGTCGAACTTCTTCCACATCGAAGGAGATCCGACCATGTACGAACAATTTCTGACGCACAAATCCGCCATCTCTCGCCATGAGTCAGCGCCTTTTCTCGTCGAGAGAGTTCGCTATCTTGAACACTGCGCAGCAAGTGGGTACACCAAGCGAGTGATGCGCAACAAATGTGATGGTCTTTATTGGGCAGCTTGCATGCTTCATCCGTTTGCACCATCGGGAATTTGTGAAACGCAACTCCGAGTAGCTGCCTCCCAGTGGGCTGCCGACCAACCTGCACACTGTAGTCGGGCACAGCAGGGTGTCATCTCCATTGCTCGACCCTGGCTACGATTCTTGGGGTGGTGGCGTGAGCCTCGAGTACCGGTACCGTTCGAAAGTGAAGTGGATCAATACTGCCAGTGGTTGGACTCCGATCTTGGCTTGATGCCTTCGACCATCAATCAGTGGCGTCGCCGAATAGGCTGCTTCATGCAATGGTACGAGGCGCAGGAATCGTCTTTGATGGCGCTGCAGCCCAGCGATATCGAACGATATCTCATTCACGGTCACACTAAAGGGTGGTGTCGTAGAACCACAGCTACCTACGTCAATGCCCTTCGTTCGTTCTTTCGCTACGCAGAAACCCAAGGGTGGTGCCATCCAACATTATCCAGAACTTTGCAAAGTCCCCGCATTTATCGGGACGAGTCACTTCCTGCCGGCCCCTGTTGGGCGGACGTGCAACGACTGCTGGTAGCGCTCAACACCGATCGACCACAGGATGTGCGCAACTATGCCATTGCACTTCTTCTGGCAGTTTACGTTTTGCGAGCCAGTGAGGTCACCAACCTTCGGTTGCAGGATATTGACTGGAGAAGCGAACGAATGCTCGTTCCGAGAGTCAAGCGTCACGCGCCGCAAAGCTATCCCTTGATCGCATCGGTGGGTAACAGCATAGCGCGCTACCTTGAGCAAGTGCGCCCCGAGAGTAGTGATGATCATGTCTTTCTGGGCATTCGTCCACCGCACGCACCTTTGACGCAAGGTGCGCTGTATGCCTTCATCAGTCCCTGTCTTCGGCAACTGGACTGTACGCTTTCACACTGGGGACCCCACGCGCTTCGACATGCCTGTGCACGCCAGTTGATTGCGAACGAGCTGTCATTGAAAGAGGTTGGCGATCATCTCGGGCACCGATCAGCAGCAGCCACTGGGGCATACGCGAAAGTGGATCTTCAAGCTCTTCGTCGCGTTGCCGCATTCGACCTGGGGGATCTGTCATGAAACTCGTCGAATTGGTCAGAACCTATGTTGACTTCAAGCGATCCCTGGGCATGCGCTATGGAAGTCAGGCCGCGTATCTTGACGCCTTCGCCAGACGTGCCGGCGACATCGAATTGAGCGAGATCACCCCCCATGCGGTGCTCGCTTTTATCAAGGGGGATGGACCGCTGACAGCCAGTTGGCACCAACGATACTCCGCACTGAACGGACTGTACCGATACGCGCTTGATCGCAACATGATTCCGGTTTCTCCACTTCCAACGACCATACCCAAGCGGCCAGCAACACGAGTCCCACACATCTACTCGACCAGTGAACTGAGCAGTCTGCTTGCGGCTACCGATTCTCTGAAGGCCTTCAATCATCCGTTGCAAGCCGAGATCTATCGGGCGCTGTTGCTCTTGTTGTACGGCTCTGCGCTGCGCATCAGCGAGGCTTTGTCCCTGACAATCAACGACATCGATCTCAATGAAGGCATGATCACCGTGCGCAACACGAAGTTCTACAAGACGCGCTGGGTGCCGATTGGACCTAATCTTGTTCAGAAACTCAGAAGCTTCATCATTTTGAGAGCCGATCTTCCACTGCCAAAGGGACAGGACTCGGCCGTTTTCGTCGGTCGCAAGGGCGTTCGCTGGAGCTATAGTTATACCAAAACCTTGTTCGGGCGCGTGCGTTGCACAGCCGGCATGGCTGGAAATGAGTCCGGGCGATCCGCGCCCTGCCTTCATGACATTCGCCACACCGCCGCCGTGCATCGAGTTGTGCATTGGTATCGAAGTGGACAGAACGTTCAGGCGATGTTACTGCCGTTGGCTACCTACCTTGGTCATGTTGAGATCTCATCAACTCAACGCTATCTGACCATGACACCGGAGCTACTGCAGCTCGCGGCACAACGGTTCGAAGACTACGCGCTCCAGGGACTTGCGGGAGAACTCCAATGACTCCGGTGACCGACAGATCCCTGCTTGGACCGTGGATCCGACAGTTCCTGCTTGAGTATCTTATGACGGAGCGCAATCTGTCTTCGAACACCCAGGCAAGTTACCGCGACTCGTTGAAACTGTTGCTCCAGTTCGTGAGCAAGGATAAAGCCATACGCATTGACAAGCTTGCCATCGAAGATCTTTGTGCGGACAGCATACGTCGATTTCTCAATCATGTTGAGACTGAGCGCCAGTGTAGTATCGCCACGCGTAACCGACGCCTGGCAGCCGTACATTCACTGGCACGGTTTGTTGGATCCCGCTGCCCGGAGCATCTGGGATGGTGTTCGACCATGCGTTCGTTGGTTTACAAGAAGTCGAAACAGAAGGGCATCGACTATCTTGAGAAGTCGGAGATGGAGACGATCCTGAACCATCCTGATCAGAGTACACAAAAAGGGGCTCGAGACTACGCGCTGTTGCTGTTCTTGTACAACACGGGTGCCAGAGCTGCAGAAGCCTCACAGCTGTGCGTCAAGGACATTACCTTTGGAGACAACGCGTATGTTCGTCTACATGGCAAAGGCAACAAGACAAGAACCTGCCCATTGTGGGCCAGGACCGCCAAGGCGATTGAACCGTTGGTAGACGACTCTGACAACGGAACCAGTGTTTTCCGGGGTCGTGCTGGGAACCGACTCACTCGACGAGGAGCATGAATACAACCAGCGCTATCACCGGGAGATTGGCAGTACACCGATTGATTGTTACCTGCAGGAGCGCCGTGTCGGGCGTGAGTGTCCAGGCAGCGAGGCGCTTCGCGAGGCGTTCCAGCGCACCGACACACCTCGCCAGCGTCGAAGCGACGGCACCCTCTCTCTGGCCGGTGTCCGTTATGAAGTCCCCAGCCGCTACCGGCAGCTGGGCCAAATCCGGGTGCGCTACGCACAGTGGGACTTGAGCCATGTTCAGTTGCTTGACCCGAAGAGCGACGCCGTGCTGTGCCGTCTCTACCCACTGGACAAACACGCCAACGCCGATGGGCAACGTCGCCTTCGCGAACCCATCGAGAACGGGTCCGCGCCGATCGATAGCACGGACTCGGTGGCAGCACTTGCCGATGAGCAGGAGCTGCCGCCGCTGATGCGCCAATGGCAGGCCGAGTTCGCCGCCACCGGCTTGCCCCCCGCCTATATCAAACCAGCTGGCCAGGAGGACTGATCCGATGAACAAGAAACTGCTCACCCTCTACGGTCTGAAATGGAACCCGTTCTCTCCAGAATTACCTATCGAGGCGCTGCACGTCACCGCCAAGCTGGAGAACTTCTGCTGGCGAATCGAGCAGGGACTGATCCGCGAAGGTGGCTTTGCGATGATCAGCGGCGAACCGGGCACCGGCAAGAGTGTCGCGCTTCGAGTACTGGCCGATCGGTTGAGCAAGATGCGTGACGTGAAAGCCGGCTCTCTGGTTCACCCGAGCTGCAACCTGGCGGACTTCTATCGCGAAATGGGCGATGTGTTCGGGGTGGAGCTGCGCCCGAGCAACCGCTGGGGCGGATTCAAGTTGTTGCGTGAACGCTGGGCAGCGCACCTGCAGAGCAGTTTGTCGCGGGCCGTTTTGCTGGTGGATGAGGCGCAGGAGATGCCGCCCATGGTGCTCAACGAACTGCGATTGCTCAGCAGTGATGCGTTCGATTCACGCAACCTGCTAGGCATCGTTCTGTGCGGCGATGGCCGGCTGAATAACAAGCTGCGCCGCGAAGAGCTGTTACCGCTCGGTAGCCGTCTGCGTATTCGGCTCAATACCGAGTATGCCGCACGCGATGAGCTGCAGGCCTGTCTATTACACCTGCTTGACAGTGCCGGCAATGCCAACCTGATGACACCTGAGCTCGTTCAAACGCTCTGTGATCACGCCGGTGGCAACTACCGAGTGCTGTGCACCCTGGCTGCTGAACTGCTCGATGCCGCCGCACGGGATGAACAGATGCAGCTCGACGAAAAACTCTTCCTACGAGTCTTCGAATCCCCAGCAGCCAAGAAACGAAAGTCCGCCTGAGAACGTCCCAACCCACCACCAACGAGAGGAAACAACCCATGCATGGTGATCGCCTGACCCGCGTTAGCGGGCCGCTTTTTGAGGGTATGGTCACTCTCAGTGATGAGCATGTCGCTGACCTGTTACAGCTGTTGCTCGGGCTGGTCGATGCGTACGAGAACCACTACGCCGAGGCTCTACAACGCTGGCGCGAGCAACGTTACTGCGAACTGCACGAAAACGTTGATGAGAAACAACTCAACCTGCCGGATATCCAGCCACTTGAGGATCGATTCTGAGATGACAGCCCGCCCATACCATCGCTAACCCACTTGCCAGGCAGCTGCTCGGATACCGGTGCCACCGGGCGGCTGTATACCCATCAGAAAGTGTGAAAAACAGTCCATCAGATACCTTTATCACTCTCATGGAGTCTGGAATTTCACCCAGTTGACCGCGCTACTCTGGACGCAATCGAAGATGACAACGAGCGGCGAGAATTGGCTCGGAAAATCAACAAAGGTGAAGCGGGGATATGGGTAGACAAAAAATGATGTCTTCGGTCTTCATGAAATCTTAACGACTTCCCCCTAGACTGAAATTCTGGCGCACTTCCCTTGTTTAAAATCTAAAATCAACTTGGGGAAGGGCGTTTTCATTGCTACAGATGGCGAGATATGTCTGTTTCTTCTCTAAGAACGCGCAACACAAGGACACGATTATCGTCAACGCGGTAGATGATGTAGTGTTTTCCGGTGTGATGAACGCGCACGGGAGGGGAGTATTCAGGCCGTTCGGTAGCTAGAGCCGGATTTCCCCCAATGAGTGATAACACATGCCGCAAGTTGGCTTCGTACTCGATGGCTTGACGCTCTCCAAAATGGGCGTAGCCATACAAATAATGCTCGATAACGTCCTGTTCGGCTTCTTCGGTGAGGTCAACCCGCATCAAGCCCCATTTCCTTAGCCTTTTGTCGAGCAAGCGAAAAAATCTCATCAAGACTATGTTCGCTAACACCGCTAGCGATGGCCTCATCAATCATTTTTTGCACTTTCGCATGACCTTCTGCCTTTTCTTGGTCGTGACGTATCAGGTCGCGCAAGTAGTCACTGGCAGACGCATAACGACCAGATTTGACCTGTGAATCACACCAATCACGCAACGGGTCTGGTATGGAAACGCTCATTTGTGGCATGGCAAGCCCTCCTTTCATCACAACAAGGCTAGCACTATCGGCAGTAAAATGTCAATTATTAACATTTACGGACTATAAACTAACATTGCCTGCGCAGAAACACCGTTTTTCTTTCCCTATTGCCCGTTTTTCGTCTAAAGCCCATATAAGCCCGTACAGGAGTTTTTAGTGAGCAGGGTAGGGACGGTAGCGAAAAGGCAGTTTTAGCTGTAGCGCGACAATCAGGATGAGGTGCGCCAGGCCAAGCTGGCGAGTTCCAGCCGGTGCAAGTCCGGCTCGGGTAAGGGGTAGCGCCCGCCCGGTAGCAAGTGTTGCGGCGTGGGAGGTGACGATCACGGCGAAGCGTACACAGCAATCATGTGGGGTATGGGAGTGAGCCACGAAAGTGATAAGGTTGCAGGGGCCGAGACGTTCTCATCCGTCGAAGGCAACATGTGCGGAGCCGCTATGCGAGGTACCGACGCCCTGCCGGGGTCTGGGGCCATATCACGCATGAAAGGAACACGTCGGAACCTGGGAGATCTCTTGTCCGGCCGGGCGGCACCCAGTCGCACCGGTCCGTGTCGGGAAGGCGAGGAGCCGTAGCCGATGATGAACGGACAGGAGAAGTCTGACTCCGGCATAGTAGCTGAGAAACCGACGAACAAAACCGGGCAACCGGCGGCGGAGTCGGTGGAGCCAAGGCTGGGGACCAAGGGAAACGTGGAACTGCAACGCATGCACCGGACACAGAGCCGGGCTCGCATGTCCCAGTCGCTGGACCGCGTACGCAAAGCTGCAAGGCTGAAGAAGAAGGAACGGTTCACCGCGCTCTTCCACCACATCAATGTTGACTCGCTTCGGACGGCGTTCTACGCGCTCAAGCGCAAAGCGACCCCCGGGCTGGACGGCATGAGGTGGCGGGACTACGAGGCGGACCTTGAGCCTCGGCTCAGGGATCTGCACAGCCGGGTCCAAAGGGGGGCGTACTGCCCGCAACCGTCACGCCGGACGTATATACCGAAGGCAGATGGAAAGCAGCGGCCGTTGGCGATTGCTGCCCTGGAAGACAAGATCGTACAGGGTGCGACGGTCATGGTGCTCAATGCTATCTATGAAGGCGACTTCTGCGGTTTCTCCTACGGGTTCAGGCCCGGAAGAGGTCCGCACGATGCATTGGACGCCTTGTATGTCGCGATCGACCGACAGAAGGTGAGCTGGATTGTCGACGCCGATATCCAGAACTTTTTTGGGGCGGTCAGCCAAGAATGGCTGATTCGCTTCCTGGAACATCGGATCGGTGACAAGCGCATCGTCCGCCTGATCCGCAAGTGGCTCAAGGCGGGTATTCTCGAAGACGGGATCGTAAATGTAGATGACAGGGGTACGGGTCAAGGCTCGGTGATTTCGCCGCTCCTCGCCAATATCTACCTGCACTATGTCTTCGATCTGTGGGCCCAGCGCTGGCGACAGCGCGAGGCCACCGGCGACATGATCATCGTGCGCTATGCCGATGATGTGGTGGCCGGCTTCGAGCATGAGGGCGACGCTCGTCGTTTCCTTGATGCGATGCGTGTGAGGCTTGAGGAGTTCAAGCTGTCGCTCCATCCGGACAAAACCCGCCTGATTGAGTTCGGTCGCTTCGCGGCGGCCAATCGAGAGAAACGCGGGCTCGGTAAACCGGAGACCTTTACTTTCCTGGGGTTCACCCTCATCTGCGGAAAATCACGACATGGGCGCTTCCAGCTTAAGCGGAAGACCCGAAGTGATCGCATGCGAGCGAGGCTCAAGGACATAAAGGTCAAGCTGCGACGGCGCATGCACTGGCCGATCCCCAAGCAAGGGAAGTGGCTGAGGGAAGTCGTTGGCGGGCACTTTGCCTACTTCGCGGTTCCGACGAATATCCGGGCGCTCACGGCGTTCAGGTATCGAGTGATCGACCTATGGAGGCGTACGCTTCGGCGACGCAGCCAGAAGGACGGCGCTACGTGGGAACGGATTACGCAGCTAGCAAACGACTACCTTCCCAAGCCTTGCATCCTTCATCCATGGCCGAGTATCCGCTTCGCCGTCAAACACCCGAGGTAGGAGCCACGTGCGGGAAAGCCGCTCGCGTGGATCTGTGCGGGGGGCGCTTAGCAATGAGCGTCCCTACCGCAAAACTCTGGTGTCGCGGTAGCCCGATGATCACTGATACCGGACAGCGGCACAAGAACTTTCTCTGCTTGATTGACGCGCAGCGTCAATCAGCCTGTCGGGTGTTGTGTTTCGTTGCTCGGGAAGTGCTTCTTTATCGACTCCAGATAGCCTTTTCTGATGCGTTCCTGAGATTTCATGTGACCACTGTTGTATTATTCTGGAGTTGACTCCAAAACAGAAAGGTGTTTGACAATGCGTTGGTGTTCTCTTTGCCAACGGGCTGGCAAGTTCGCAGTGCGTCCAATGCGCCGGATTCGTCAGTGGTGCGGACTGCCTGACGATATCTCCAACTCACTAGGCTCGAAGAGTTTCTCGCGCATCTCAGTTCGTAACTTCATCAATGTTCCATCCATAACATTAGTCGTATCAGCACGAGACGTCGTTCCTTGCCCTAATTTATGCAGGTTTCTAGACCTTGCCGTACTTATCCTGAAGCAACTCAGCGGCTTCTTCTAGCAACTGAGGGACCCTCATGTTCGTTTTCACCGCGAGTATGGCGAATGTGTCCGCGGTTTCTTTCGGAATCCGTTTATTGAATTGAGTCATCTGTGTCCCAGCCACCTTGGCGAACTTTGTTCTAGCCACCTCTGGATTGCGTTTGGGAGTGGCAGTCTGCGGTGATGCCGCGAATCCCTGTTCCGTGTTTGCGGCCACGGGGGGCTTCTTCTTCGGAGCTGGTGGTATAGCAGTTTGAATTCCATTAGACATGTTGTGCTTCTCCAAATTCTGTCGTAGCAGGACTTGAGATCGATTGATCGTTCTCTGACATGACTTCATTCTTCAAGAGAATGTCTGCAATCTCTACAGCAAGTGGTACCACTCGCTCTCTGATTGTTCGGTGTGAGACTTCACTGGCGGATTGGCCGTTGTTGCTGGCATGCCGGATAGACGCACGTTCGGGCATTAGATACGTCAGCACAGACATCCCGGCCCTGCGTAGATAGCTACGCGCTGCATCTTCTTCGGTGCCAGAGCCATCTGCCTTGCAGAAAACAAATTTTATCGTCGAGGGATCTATCCCGGCTGCTTCCAGATCTTGAGCGGTCTCTACCTGAGGTTGCATGTCATCGAGGCTGAAGCTTGTGGGTATCAGAATCAGGTCGGAAGCTTCTGCCATCCGGACACCTCGTCTCTCGGCAAAAGCAGGACCGTCCAGAATCATCAAGTCAAATTGTTCCGCGTCGACAATGGCACGATCAACAGATGCGTACTTCTCTACGGGTATCTCTGGTGTCAGTCCATTCTGATCTCTTCGACTCTTCCAGTTCGTCGTCGAGCCTTGCCCGGTATCAAGATCAGCGATCTTTACCTGCCAGTTGGACCTGGCGTATTCCACTGCCAGGAATCTACTCAAGGCTGACTTGCCCACCCCACCCTTCTGAGATATCACTGAAACGATCATTGGCCTCTCCGGCAGATCCGCAAAGTTTTCCTAGTCATCTAGCTATGTATGTTCATAGCTTCCTAGGAATCTTGTTATCTAGGAGCGTAGACCAGGATTCGTAGAATGCTAGGAATGGCAAAAACTAGGGTTCTGCACTTTCATGTTCCTGGGATACTATGTTACTAGAGTGCTACGTTCCTAGAGTGCTACGTTCCTAGAGTGCTACTTTCCTAGAATGCTACGTTCCTAGAGTGCTACGTTCCTAGAGTGCTACGT
>JBCAUA010741392.1:0-15082 GCA_038406235.1 Peronia verruculata | reverse complement strand
TGAGTGAGTGAGTGAGTGAGTGAGTGAGTGAGTGAGTGAGTGAGTGAGTGAGTGAGTGAGTGAGTGAGTGAGTGGGTTAGTGAGTGAGTGAGAACGTGAATGAATGCATTAGTGAATGAATAAGTGAATGAGTGAGTGGGTGCGTGAGTAAGTAAGTGGGTGAGTGAATGAGTGAGTGAATGAATAAATGAGTGAGTGAGTGAATGAGTGAATGAGTGAGTGAGCATGTGAGTGACTGAGTGCGTGAGCGAATGAGTTAGTGACTGAATGAGTGAGTGAGTGAGTGCGTGAATATGTTGCTGAGTGAATGTGTGAGTGAGTGAATCCATGTTAAAAAGTTGTGACAAAAGACAGAAGCAGCAAAGACAAAACAAGGAAGCCAAAGACTTGCCAACAGCTTAGCTGATAAAATGAATTCTTAAAAAACAGTTGAGGGGAAAACAGGTTCCCTATGGAAATGTTTATAGTTGCATATAATACAAATGTTGGTATAGTTAGAAACTGGAAAACCGTCAGAAGGAAAGTTTATAGTGGCGAAAAAGAAGATGCTTAAACAGACAATAAACCTTCAATTGCCTGCTGACTGTTTTGAAGAACCTGTCAATATTCAATAAATTCCAGAATAATATTGTTGGGAAATTAAATTTATAGATAATAAACCGTCCTTTTGTAAAATGAATCCAAAAACGATTGGTGTTCTAAAGAGCACAAGAGATTTTTTTTCAGTCTTGAAACTGTGAGCAGGGTTAGAGCAAATTAAATTAGAGGCAAGTTGTTCTTCCTTTTATGGTGGATGATTTCAGAACTTACGGTATTATTATCAGTGTTTGCAATCTACCCTTCCATCCACCAATTTATGTATCATTTTTACCCACCCATTCATCCATCCATAACTCCATCCATCAATATATCCATCTATTCATCTATCCGTCAATTCAACATCTAACCGTCCATCCATCCATCCATTCATCCATCCATCATCCATCCATCCTTCCATCCATGAGATAATCCATCCATCCATACATCCATCCATTAGTCCATCCATCCATCATCTATCCATCCATCCATTCATCCGTCCATCCATCCATTCAAGCATTCGACAATCCATGCATCTACCCTCTATCCATCCATCCATCCTTTATCCATCCTTCAATCCATCATTCCGTTCATGAATTTCTCCACCATCCCTCAATACATGTATCCATCCATCGATCTCTTCTTCCATCCATCCATTAATTTATCATTCCATCCATGCATTTTTCTTTCTGTCTTTTCTACAGACAAAATTATCTTGGATATTTACTTGCTTCGAAATTGCCATTAAATTACTAAAAGTTTATTCAATCGCCTAGCAACGGCGTGACAAAAACTTCCCACATCCATGTTGATACTTGAGATTGTGCAAGTGACGTCATATCAACATCCACGTGCCAATAACTCCCAACGATTTACTTTCGTCAGGAGATTGATTGTTTCCCTTGTATGACAGCTCTTAATGCATTTTTTTCCAGACAAACTCTTTAACTAGGATCTTAATTTAATAACAAAAATGAAATCAAATCTCTGATGTAAAATCTTGAGTTAACATTTTATCGTGTGAAAGATATTTTTGGATACAATTTATATGCACGTTTATTTTGTTTCTTTTTCTTTCTTAAATAAAATAATAATTTTTAAAGCAAGAATATTGACAGAATGATCAAAGTTCAAGAAGAAATGCGCTAATGCTGTTAATGTAGAAAAAAAAGGACTTTCATTATCAGTAGAGGTTAAAATCACCGGAAAGCAGCAGTTAAACGCAACAACACAGAGTTTCCGAAAACTACCGAGTGTTCCCATGACGTCATACGCACTCCAGGGAGAAATAGCAGGACCATGATCAGGGATATCTGTCACAGAAGGGGAACTTGAAAAAAGCGAAAGATAAAAAATAAATTTCATTTCTACTGAAAGAGAAGTTTCGTCCATAATGAGTGGAGACAATATACGTATATAATACAGTCACTTATACACTGACATATATACAATTACATAAATGTTCACACACACAATTATAGTATATCCTTGACATTCAGGGGAGACATCTCTTCCCTCTCTCTCTCTCTCCTCTCTCTCTCTCTCTCTCTCTCTCTCACACACTCTCTCTCTCTCTCCTTGCTCCTGTCGTATGTCCGTTTTCATTCCTCTCTTCTTCTTGATGTGTAAACGTATCTTACCGTGTTTGACACAATATAGCCGTAATCGTGCTGATGTGTCGTTTAATCCCAACACAACATATTTATTATGTTCACACTCAAGTTTCACCAACAGCATCCGAACACGGCGAGCTCGACAATAGTATGATGCACAAATACATTTTTGTAAAGCTTCGTTCTTAAGTACAGGAGACGTCTATTTCTTTCGGGATGTTTGCAATTGGATGTAACTTGATGCATGGCGTCACCCTGGCGTCATCCTGAACTTAATTTAGTTTTAGAGATATAAAACAAGAAGTTCTGTCTCCTGTTAATTATGTAAGAGAAACACACAAATGACATCTATAAAAGGGTACTTAGTTTTTGTTTGTTGGCATAGACTCCTATCATTCTTGCTCAGATTAGGCTCTGTCCTGCTTAAATACTTGTTATATTGCTTAAAACTTTCGCCCTATGTCTTGTCTTTGTTTTTTTGTTTTGTTTTGTTTTGTTGTGTGTGTGTGTGCGTGTGTGTGTGTGTGTGTGTGTGTGTGTATGTGTGTGTGTGTGTGTGTGTGTGTGTGTTCAGTATCAGCTTACATATGCACAAGCTTAACTAAAGACAGAAGACATAAATTGTGACGAAAGCATGAATAAACAGACAGACATATCGACAGACCGACAGAGAGGAACGACAGATAAACAGACAGACGGTTATGCAGATAGATATAGAGATCAACAGAATGAACAAATATCTCTTATGTTTCAATACCAAAAGCCATCTTTTTCTAGCTTTTTCTTCTCCCTTTCTTTGACTTTCTCATATTTCTGATCACTGCTTCCGTCTCCTGTCCCGAAGTTCACTATTTTGTAAAACTTCATCAACAGATTTTCATCACAAGCCTTAAAAAGTGAACATTTAAATCATCATCATTTCGTAGTTATGACCTTTTATCCCAGAAGCCACCAGACAGGTCATTTCTCACTGCGACACAGCCCTGGAGACGGAAGCTGAACAGACGCAGAGAGGTCCAAATATAGGTCACCTGTCAATAGCAAAGGAAGTCAAAGATAGCAGAATAAAGACTAGGATGTTATTGTTAAATTTAGTTCTTTGACAGGATGAAACGTAGAGCAAAGGGGGGAACGGGACAGTGTTCTGATAAATTAGTCTAAACTCTGACGTTGTAAAAGTACGGTTATAGCGATGAAATATTCTGTATGTTAGTGAGAACCTGAAAGGGAAAGACAACTCAAAAGTACACCAATTTTAAGAAGCTGTGGCGATGGAAATAGAACGTGAACTATCACTAGACAATGACTGCTATTTGATACTGAGGTTGATGTTTACAGAAAGGATACACTGGCAATAGGTCACTGAATAGTGTTTGTTTGTTTGTTTGTTTATGTGTATTTATAAGACCATTAATTTTTCTTGTGTTTTATTTGAAAACTAGAAGAGAACCCACGGCCTCCGTGGGAGATTTTTTAAAATGTAGCCCTACGACTTTAAGTGTATGGCAAGCCTGTGTTAATATTATGTTAATATTTTGGTTGCTTAAACAGAATGTTACCCGAAGACAATGTATTTTGAACGCATCATGCTATCGAATGTACAATTCGAACCAAGCACCGTTGTGAGTTTGTTATTCAATTTATACTGCATTTTTAGAATAACGTCAGAGACAATAAGCTTTTTTTTTTTTCAGGGGTTATGTACACAGAAACACAGATCATATGCATCAATGTTGGGTGCCAAATTTCATATGGATGCATTCAGCAGTTTAAGAGTCTATAAGCCTATTGTAGGTTTTGTTGCAGATTTATAGTATAGAATAGGAGATCAAACTCTCGGCCTTGTGGGTTCAGCAACTACAATATCCATTGAGTATTTCGTATTCTTTAGCAGTTGGCGCGAACAGTGTGATTCGATTGATTATGCTTGGATAACTATAATGTGTACAGCCCGCACAATAGAATAACATGTCAGCCTGGTGGCTTCAAGTTACGAAATCGGCTTAAGAAATTGTTTTCTATCCAAATAATAATACAGCTGATGCACCTGAAAAAGAAAGAATCAATTTATGTTTACATTTTATGAAACAACTTTAAGTTCAAGATAAATATAAAATTTACGGTAAGTTGGTATAATGTTGTTATGTAATAATTATGTCTAGACTGGAATGTTTTGGGTGTGATCGGTTTAGGTGCATGAATGGGCGTGTCTGCCACTACGAGTAGATTTTTGATTAATGAAATTGTTTCGTTTTTCACATTTATCTGTTGAAATCTCTATTGGTTTCTTCATCAGCGAAACGAAAAGTCAACCTGTTTTTTCCCTCTTTCCCCTTATCTATCTTTTCTGACAAAAGAAGGTCGCCAGTCAGCATTTCATCTGGTTGACCCAGGTCACTCACTCATTCACTCACTCACTCATTCTTTCATTCACTCACTCACTCACTCACTCACTCATTCACTCATGCACTCATTCACTCACTCACTCACTCACTCACTAGCTCACTTGTCCACTCATTCACTTTCTTACTCTTCAATCACTCACTCACTCACTCACTCATTTGCTCACTTCCTCACTCTCTCACTCACCTCCTAACTCACTCACTTCCTCACTTCGTGACTCATCTACTGACTGACTGACTGACTGACTGACTGAGTGACTGACTGACTGACTCACTCACTCACTCACTCACTCATTTACTCACTCACTCACTCACTCATTCATTTACTCACTCACTCACTCACTCATTAACTCACTCACTCATGCATTCACCCACTCACTCATTCACTCATTAGCTCACTCGCTCATGCATTCACCCACTCTTTCACTCACTCATTCATTCTTTCACTCACTCACTCACTCATGCATTCACCCACTCTTTCACTCACTCACATAGTCTGTCTACTATTCCCCCAACCACCATCATCACCGACTGACACCAGTTCAGAACTGGTGGCCAACGAAGAGAGATAATCATGTAAACCTTTATACACTTTAAATATTCAGGAGTTATTCCCCATAGTTCTGCCAATCCCCCCCCCCCCAACACACACACAGTCATCAGCAACGTCTTCTAAACAAATTACTGACTGTCAAGTTGCATAAGTCAGTATGGAATTTTGAAAGCATTTTTAATCTAACAATCAATTAGATAAGCTTCAGGCCATGCTTTGTACAAAGAAATCATGCTATCTGCTTCTTGACCTACGAAATTAAAAAAGAAGAAAACAACTTTTTTTTTCACATTATATAATTACTTCTATCTTACTTATTAGATTTGTGCCGTCGCTGTGTTTCTTTCATTCAATTTCTACAACACGGAAATAAAATAATCCTCTCTTCTTATTACTCTTTTTTAAAGCTTCGTTTCAAAATTTCGAACCACCTGAATTTGCTGGTATTATGACGAGGGCATCTGCGTAGCTAAGGGTTCCCTGTGAGGTAATTACAATCTTCAGCCAAGCCAGGGATTGCATTGCCTGAAAAGTATGATATATGCCAACATCAGTTTAAGAAGGACAAGAATTAAATCATCTGCAAATGAAGATGTGTTAGTGCTTGGATGAACTGTTCCACCAGAAATATTCACAGTAAACAGGCTAGAATGGGAGATCATTTCGCATATTATCTGCCCCTTCCAAAAGAGGGATTCGTTTAAGGGGAGACTATTTTGACCAACCTCCTACTTCCTTTTGCCAGATATGAAAGGTGTTAAGCAAGCAGCTTTAAGATGAAAAAATTCTTTTAGATCATGTCATTCCAAAGACTAATCATCAAAAAATTTGAAAAAAAAAAAAAAATCACAGTAAGAATGAAATTTATTATTCTCTTTACATTATAATTTTTTGGGGGGGATTTTTCCTGGTTTATGTTTTAAGCTAAGAGCTCAAAGGCGATTTTTCTCCCTTTACACTACTTGTTCAATCCCTCTTTTGTCTGGTATAGGGAATTAACAGAACTGAGCAAAACCATCTATCTCCCATTAATACAGAATCATGTGAAAAACATATCAAATGTCCCAGTAAACCGGTCACAATACAGTGTGCTAGAGTTGGCAGTCCGAGTACAGTAATCTCTTATTTGTCCGTCGTCGAGTTATTCGTTGTGTGACGTTATTCAGCGTCTCCAATCCTTTCGGCCAGTGACGCATTATTCGTTTTTCCGCCGGATAAATCTGTTTGTACTCAGTGCGGCTGGCGCAGTAGATAAGTTAGTCGGTGTGGGTACCGTATACATAACTATAACAGTACAGTTGAGTACAGCACAGTACATTTATGTAAAGTACAATGTTCAGAACTGTACTGCACTGTAGAACTGTAATATTGTTCAGTTTATTTCTTTCAATTACTGTATTGTAATTATTATTATTTTTAATAATATTATTATTACAGTATTAATAATATTATCTATATGCAGTACATCTATATGCAGTAGGGGGGAATGTTGCATTGTCCGAAGTTATCCGTCAAGGTCTTGGTGGCAATGTGCCGGATAAATGAGCGATTACTGTAAAAGATGTGTACTGTGCTTTGTAAAGTGTCTTGCTCCCAATCAAGGGATATAACTCGAGAATATCTTCCACTAGTTTTATCACTGCTAGAATTGTGGTTCGTCCTCCGGTGGTCGAAAATGATCATCGACTTCGTTTCTACGGTGTAGGTCTGAGACGTGACGTCCTAAAATGGTTGATGAGGCTGATCAAGGTGCGGAATCCTCATCCACAAGTTGGACAAGTGGGGTGGGAATTACTTGTTTGTTTTCCTTTAGCCTTTCAATCCCGAGATAGGATTATCTCGCTTTAAGTGGTTGCTTGATTTTGGTGAGAATTTTTGTGGATAAAATTTGGAATTTGGAAACTTTACTCGGGCAGCAGCAGGCAGCATACATCAATCTAAAAATGCATTCATGAGTTAAATTTGTAGAAATATGAGTAAAAGCCCCAAAAATTGAGAGGCGATACGATGAAATGAGGCTGTTATCAAATTTTGCGCAAATGGAGTTATTTGTGTCACTGTGAAGATTATTCATTTCTCTTTCTTTGAGTGAAAAAAATTATTGTTCTACCTTAAGTAGAAGTTGAGATATTGGCAATCAAAGACGATGTAAGTGATCTATTTCTGCTACCGAATTTACCGAGCAAAGAGTCAAACATTTTTGTTAATCCTGATTTATCTTTATTGGGCCATGCCACTTAATTACAATTTTTGAGCTTTTACACTCAATTTATTTCAGCAAATGTAACTGTTTAATACATTTTTACCTTGACATAGAAGTGTTCTGTGAAGGAAAACAAAAATAACGTTAAAATTTCATTCCCTGTTGAAAAACACGTGATTTCTCCGGTTGTCTAAGTTAGACGAGCTCCTGATTTCATCATTCCGCATCTCAAATGTAATTTAGAGACAAAGACTAATAAGGATAAATAAGTATTAATAACTGTAATAGGCCATTTTCTCAATAAATTTTGCAGCAGCAATAATCACCCCATGATCTTTAATTGCCAATATCTGTACATAAGATAGCATATTTTGTTTTCACCCACTGTTAACTCACAGAATGGAAAACATAAGATAGAACATTTTGTATTCGCTCACAGAAAGGAAAATGAACAATTTTTACAGTAATACCAATTATCTCTAATACGCTCAAAATTTGACGAGAGACTGATTTCATCATGTCGTGTCTCTAATGTGACGCAACAAGATGGAATCAGACGGTGGTCAAGTTTTGAACCTGTCGACTATTAATGTCCCCGTGAATGTATTCCTTTCCCTTTCTATTAGTGACAAAATCTTGGCGCTCTATCTCAAGTAGAGGTTGGCAAGTTGACAGTTAAACACAGTAAGGATGACCTGCCTCCATAACCGAATTAAGTGTGAAAATGGCTGATCGCTTTCGCTAATCCTTGTTAATCTTCATGTAGGTCACATCACTAAAATTTAATAACAACATTAAATCTGGACATGAAACGAATATATTTCAGATTTAAAAAAAAAAAGGTTTTACATGGATATAGAAAACACTGTCTTTTTTTTTTTAAAGGAAATGCATTAAAAAAAATAAATTCACCCATTTTTGAAAAAAAAAAAAAAAAACTTGATTTCTCCAGTGGACTCATTTTGACGAGCACCTGATTTCATTGTGTCGTTATACGATAGGGTAAACTCAAAAGAATTAAGGCAATCGTATAATGAAATGTGTTGATTTTGCTACACTGACGTCGTCAAGGTAATATTTCGGTGAATTTTATAACAAATTTTGAAATCAAATAGAACCCATTAGTGAACTAATAATAATAATTTTAAAAAAGGCTACCACCAGATTCTGTAAGCCGAGAAAATACACTTGGCATAATATAGACAGTTATGCGGTTTTGTAATCACAAGAAAGACATAACGTTTTGAAATATAATCCTATCAGTGCAGATGACACTTCCCACTGTTCCGATATCTTGATAACATGGGTGATGAACTTAAAGCCCAGGCGGATTTTCTTGTCGTCATCGTCATAGATATGTCATTGTTTCTTCCGCTTTGCCAGTGCTTCCAAGAGTATGTCATCCATCGATCTAATCATTGCAAACAGGTATATCACAGACCGACCTAAATGTCTGATTGTGTGTTGAGGACCAGAAGGAAGACCGTTACCTCTTATGGACGAGTGCACAAATGTAAAGACGATGATGGGGTGGGGGTGGGGGGTGAAGTGGGTTGTTCTTTAAGACTCTTTTGATTACAATAGCCTTGTGAGATTACTTTTCTTAATACAATAGCCATGTACGATTGCTTTTCTGTTTACAATAGTCATGTAAGATTACTTTTTTTCCCATCCATCATTAATAAAATCTAAATGGATTGAACTTGCCACCGACACTGTATAAGTGTTATAGTGGTGTGACTGATTTTTTTTGGTCTGCCTGGAATGTGAATGTGTCTTAGCTTATTTATACTATATTTCTGCAACAAAACCCATAGCATGCTTGTAGTGGTGCTGGGCATCCTTCAGTCTGGGAAGACTATGGAGTTTGCACTCTCGAAGTTTTTTTCGGGTACAGCGTCTGATGTGGCTGATCAGTCCGGCCCGGGAGAGGCACTCTCTACAGGAAAAGGCACAGATGAAGTGTAATGTTTGCCTGTCTGCCTTATGGAATCGAAAATTGCCAAATGAATTCGTATGAAATTTGGCATACAACATTGCAGTTTTGAACGCTGAGCTCCAGAACCTTATCTGACCTTCCTGCATAAACTCTCGAGAAACTGAAGCCATATTTGATACGCACAATGCTTTCGAAGTAAATGCAATCTGCAGTTGTGATTTGTCTATAAATGTTACGTCTTAAATGTATCATGATGTGATGTGGTCTTTCCACCGTTGTATTGGTTGTTAGATGCTACATGAAAATCGTTTACCACATGTGTAAGAGTGGATAGAGTTCAAAGGGTTAAGGTAATACAAGCGTTTCAATCAAAAGATACATGCTGATCACGTAATCCATGCGATATATAAAGAAAGAAAACAAACAGGGCAAAGGATTGGAATAGTTTTAATCTCTGTGGACAAGCACAACAATTACATCGATCAAATCAATCATTACATCAATCAGCCAGCGAGATTTGTCATTCCCTACCTCAGCTATACGTCAGTGTGTAGACACAGGGTCCATGTGCCCGGCGCAGTGTAGACTCAGCCTCATTACCCAGTGACGTCACTCTTGTCTCCAAAATAACAATGAACACTAAAACAGTACTGAATTAAACAGCACTGTGATTGCAGCTATATAGAGTTAACGTTTATTCTGGAGATAGGAGTTAAGTCATTGGTTACGGAGCTGAAACTGAGGCCCCTTACAGACTTACGCCCTGGGTAGAGCATCTATCACTACTCACCTTCATTTTTACAATTTGTTCTATCACTCATCAACATCCAACATAATATTTGACAATGTATCACTGAATCTTTGAGCTACCCAATTTGACTGTTGTACATTTCATCAGATGTGCATCAATATAACATTTAACGGAAACAACAGTCAAGTACTGAGGTCAAGAGGTCACCTGTATGTAAAGTGCTCTTTGATCACATAATTATTGAATAGCTTTCCCATCGAATTATTTTGCAATGATCCAGAACAGACAAAACAAAGAAACAAATAAATAAACAAATAAATCCAAATTCACACTCAGGTTCGTCTCATATTCAATTATATAGATTGGAGGGGAGGTTTTAGATTGGAAACACGTTAAATGACATTCAAGACGAAAAACATCTTTGGAATATAAAGGATATTTTTGCATTGACAGTCTACTACTGGGGCGAATTTCAGCACATTACTGTAGAGCAAATTTTAATGTACAAGATTTTAATTATCAGCGGATCACAAAACGTATATACTACATAGGAGCAGTAAGCAAAAGACGCCATCCGCAATTACTCCCTGAACAGGCTTATCTAAAAAGTAGAAAGGCGCCAATATTTTTGCTTGTATGAAAGGGAAAGTATTTGTACCCTACATATGTTTCCATTTATCTCATCCTCTGAGGTGAAATAAACAGCGTAATCGCAAATACGCATCTGGAGCCTCTGGGATTCTTTAGGTAAACATTTTTATTTTTTTAATAGAAGGCATGAAAAAACATGGTTCTTTAGAATAAGATGTTGAGGTCAAAATTTTCTACAACGGGGAAACGTACTTAGAATTAAACTCTTGACGAGATCTAAAACTTGATCACGAAGTTACTGAGAGAATTACTATTAAAATTTTAGTCGAAATGGGATTTTTTTTTTACTCCAAAGTGACAATCATTTTGCGTTTCGTCATTTTATTTTGCCTTGCATAATGAAATTAATTTCTCCAAGAGGTGACTGTCATGTCTAATGTTAGCTACCAAATCTAAGATATAAACTGAGCAAAATAGTGGGAAAAAGATCTCCTATTTGGCTGATGCTTTATCTTGATGAAGAAATCAACACACGTTACTATCAATTTCACGGTTGTGATGAAAGTACTAGATTTCCACGGTTGTTTATTACGGAAAATAAAAAGAAAAGAAGATGGTGATAATATCTATGTTACTCTCAGTTAACACTCAGTGTTATTATATATGGTTAATTTGTATTAATATATTATGTATCTTTGAAGATTGTGACCATTCCCGCTCAATTTAAAGAACCCGCGCTTAACCGGTACATCGCGAATGCATTATCTTTGTATCGATATGGTTCATATATTTCTGTTGTTAAAGCGTAGTTGATTTATAAGTAGATTCACTGGTCCCACCTGCAGGCGGTGTAAGCCCGCAATTAGTGGAGTGTCTCCCATAGAGTGCCATCCTCGACATTCCAGGGAGTCATTTCTTCTCTCTTTCCTTGCTCCTGTCTTCTGTCCCGCTTTCTTTCCTCTCTGTTCCTTGACGAGTAAACATATCTTACCGTGTTTGACACAATATAGCCGTAATCGTCCTGATGTGTCGTTAAACCCCAACACAACCAAACCCAACAAGCCATTGTTATAGCCAACAACACACGAGTTCTGTTTGTTTGTTATGACGCATTTTGTTAATTACCCTTTCATCCTCTCTCCCTCTCAGTATGAAAAAGAAACGGCTCGGTCTTTGTGCTGTCGTCTGACATTTTAATCCACTATATATCGATGTTTGATAATGCATGTTCTTCTTAAACTGATTATAACTTAAAGATCTAGCACAACTAGAGTCGGAACTCGCTGCCCTCACGCGCTGGCTCATCGTGTCCTATAGACAGATGCTATTATTCGTGATGTAGGGCAGATGCTAAGTACAGAAAGGTCAGCCACTGTAATACTACTAATTTACTGAGATCAGAAGTAAGTTGCGTTACTATGCATTACATTTCTCCGTCTTGAACACAAGAGAACAGATATATTTCAAACATCGCAGAATCATATCCATCTTCATCAGTGTCTCTGACTAAAGCACAGAATTTCAAGACGTTTTGGGGTCATTTTTTCCCTCCACGAAATTGTGAAATGATATTTTTTTAAATGGACAGGAGACTGGCTGCATTGTACTCGTAATTATTACGACAGGGAAATATTCAAGAATTTAGAATCCGTAGGAGAGCACACAGAGTGTGCAATAAGGAACCAGGAAAATTGACATGGGTTTCATCTGTCTTCTCTCTCCCCGCCATCCCACTTTCTCTCTCTCTTTCTCTCTCTCTCTCTCTCTCACACACAGACACACACATACACAAACACTCATACACACACACACACATATCCACATACACAGACATTCATACACACACAAACACACACAGACATACACACACACACACATCCACATCCACAAATACACACACATCCACATCCACATACACACACAACACACAAACACACACACACCTTAACAGGCACATTTCATTAAGCAAACGTTGATATTATTAGAACATGCATGCACTCACCCCTGACCATAGATGTCATATAGCAAAATTGCTGTCTAAACATCCGCTAGAGAGGATGCCCCAGTCGCTGAACGATTCAAGGAGATGGGCAAAATGACGGTAAATTGTGTTTAAATAACTGACGATAATAGAAGTGGGTCTATGTAACCAGCCCACTTTTATAGTCTTATTGGTAACCATTGGTATCTCCTTGATTGTATGGCCGACTCTGCAAATGTTGGTCAAGAATAGAGGCACACAAAGTAGTGTGTGCAGAGTCTTCCAGCACATTGTGAGGCAGTGTTTGTTGATATTTCCGGGCCAGCTTTTCCCTCTTACGCGTACGACAGCTATCAATCCAAGTAGGAAATCATTACATGTGTGTTTGTTTGTGCATGTGTGTGTATGTTTGTGTGTGTTTTTGCCTGTGTGTGGAAAAAAGTAAAATTAAAGAGGATGTTCGGCTTGGGTTGGTGGTGTGTGGGTGGTATACGGGAGGAGCATGGTGCGAGAGAAGAGCAGTTCAGGCGGAAAGACGAATAATGCAGCACGCACCGAAAGGATTGGTGACGACGGATAACGTCACACGACGAATAACTCGACGACGGATAAATGAGGGACTACTATGGTTCTATGGGCCGATTGGCAGACTGTGATCTACATGTGCTCAGCAAAGACAGAAAACGTGAAGTCTGTAATGAGTGTCGGGAGATGGTTTTGCTGTGAATATGCGGGCTTGAACCCCTGTTTCTTCTTGACAGACCTATTTAGCTCCTTGACTCCCACGGCTGGAATCGCTAGAACTTTGAGATTCCATTTCAAAGTCCTGCATATTGGGATCCAAGCATAGACTTTCACCGTTTGACAAAAGTCCTTGGTTTGAGACCCGACACGGTGAAATCAGGCGCTCATCAAACTGAGCCGACTGGAGAAATCATGTGTTTTTCAACACTAAATGAACTTTTAAGGCAGTTTTATTTTTCTTCACCAATATCTTCTATATCAGTCTAAAAATGCATTTCAGAGTTCAGTTTACTGAAATAGATCGAGTAATTTAATGGTATGACTTAATAAAGATTAATGCGGATTTACAAAAGCGATCGGCCATTTCTACAATAAATTTAGCTGCGGCAATAGGTCATCCCCCCCCCCCCAAAATGTCTTTAATTCCAATATCTCAACTTCTGCTTAAGGTAGGAAAATCATTTTTTTCACACACTGAAAGGGAAATGAATAATCTTCACAGATATACCACATATGCTCGAAATTTGTAGAGAGCTTGATTGCAATCGTGCCGCATCTCATTTTTAAAAGAAGAGAGCTAATAAGAGGAAAAAGACAGCAGATGGCATAGCTATATGTTTTGATAGTGAAAGGGTTAATAAATACCGTCTTTACAAAACCTCTCAGCAGCGTTAGTGAATGTCTGGTTTGTTTAATATCCCCAAATTATGGACAAAGAAATGCACAGAATGGCAGCCAAGAATAGGAAAAAGATCGGTAGGACAACCGAAAGGAAGGTGGAGAGACGACATTAAGAGAATGGCTGGTACAACCTGGGCGAGGAGTTCGAGGGACAAAAGAGGTTGGAAAACATTGTCGGAGGGCTACGTCCAGGTGTGGATGGACAACGCCTAGGTGAAAGATGAATTGTCACAGTACAGGTTGAGATCGATCACTTTGCTAACACTGCGGAACACATTGAAGTATGATCAATTAACACACTATGGATCATTACAGTACAACTGCTTGTAACTACTGTAGAAATATTAACTTAAAAGGCAAGAAGAAATAGTGGAGTAATTTTCCATGTATCTAAATTTAAAAGATCGTACATTTTGTGTTATTAGCTGTTATAGCCCATTTCAGCTATCATCAGCCAAACCCGTCGGTTATATAGAGAGTCAGAATAAACTGTTGTTGTTGTTGTTGTTGTTGTTGTTGTTGCTGTTGTTGTTGTTGTTGTTGTTGTTGTTGTTGTTGTTGTGTTTGTTGTGGTTGAGATTGCCTAGAGCTCATCCTTTATGCCACGAGAAGAGAAAAGTTGATTGATAAATAATTGATCCCTCTTCCAGTAGTAGTCCCTCAACGAAAGCTCGTTCCATGCATTAAGGTACATGTATCGGAGGTTACCTTCTGGTTCTACAAACTGACAGACTATTATTACGTAATACTATTAATGACACCATCTTTACGGCAGATTAAGTGTTGTCTAATGGCCGTCTTACGTTGTTCGTGTTTCGCAGAGAGCCCAGTAATATCTCCCTATAATTTCTAATGAAATCTTCTCTGAATCTCGCAGGGATCACGTTCAAGTAGAGAACAATTAGTCAGTTTCTCATTCCGAGGTTTGGCGTGAGGTCCAGTACTCACCGCCCTTGTTTGTGGTACACATCACTTCATGCCCTGATCAATTAATACAGATTACGTAATTACGTCAGAGCTAATTATTGCAACAACAATCATTAAGAGG
>JBCAUA010741282.1:0-15082 GCA_038406235.1 Peronia verruculata | reverse complement strand
GAAATGTGTGTAAATTGCCTTTCCCAAGGACAAAATGTCGGGACCAATCAGGATTCGAACCCGGAACTTCAGATCCCAAGTCAACGGCCTAACCACTAGCCCACAACACCACCAAAAAGAGACAATAACCACGATTATGGTGCTGGTAGCCATTATTTCCTGACTTGACCCAGGTTAAAATGGGTACTGACTACAGATAGTGAATATTATCTTTATCCAGGAAGCTGAGAATATATGTAAATGATTCTCTGCTTTGGCTCTGTTGGGGTAATAACAGACTCTAAAGCATGTAGAGTCTGTACTCTACGGGTGAAAAATGCTACACAAATGCTCTCTATTATTATTATTATTAACTAAACTATTTCAGCCACACATTACTCACTTTTGTCCTGCTTGGATCAGCATTGTGTCATTTGCTTTCAAGACATAATCTTTGTCACTGACAGTCACTGTGGAGTCCCCTTCCTGGAATGGAAGAACAATATAGATGAGATCAAATTTTGTAATGCCCATGAGTATGTTCTGTTCGATTAATGTCCATTCAACACACAATTCTCACAAATTACTATCAGCTTCAGAATCAAACATCCCTATATATTTTCTTATTATTATGTTATTTGCTTATGATGATACATTCTCTTTTCAATATATGGTATGGCATGATATGAGTTCTCATAACAATATTATGATTCTCATAGTTTTAGCATTCAGAATTTTTGCGGAGACTTTCAGACTCGCAGACTCTGGAGGGTCCAAAATAAACACTTTATGTAGAGAAAATAAAGGCTAAATAAGACAAAAGGAAATGAAGTTCCAAAAACAGAGCTATGATCACACTCAGATGATAACTGCTGGAGTCAGTCTTTGACTCAGTGAGTTCAGGCCATAGCTACTTTAAGCCTTTTATTACAATATTCTGTTGAATTTCAGTTTAAGCTTCTACCATTTGAAATAAAATGACTGAAATGTGTGAGATGTTAAACGGTGAAATGAAACTGTTTTACCCTTTTTTTTCTCAAAATGATACAAAAATTAGCTTATCTTATGAGCATGACAAATATCAACAATACCTAAAGGGCAAGTATTACCAATGATACTAATTGCTTGGGGTCAGTTACAGAAACTGTAAATATTTCTTTTCTTACACTGTCTTGATTTCATGAAGAAAGAAGTCTCAGCATATACAGTGCTACAATTATGTCTCAACCATTTACTCAGAATCAGATTCAGAAATGCTAAACTTTCTGTTCCTTTGGATAAAACTGAGAATCTGTTCACAGGAAATCCTGTATTTGACTTACTGACTCGCACGGATCAGATCAGAAAGACATCAAAATGCTCAAAACCATTATTAGCTTCAAACATTGTGAGTTCAAGCATTGCAATTTCTGGCGACAGAGATTGTCTTTCGTTGCCTAATATTTCCCTTTCCTAGATACAAGTTCAAGGACTGCTGAACAGGCCTAGCAAATGGGAACAAAAAATCTCTTCTGTGCTTTTTGGTTGGCATTTTTATACACCAGAAGACCTCCGAACAATACATGGAAAAACAAAAATGTTTTCAACTCATCTGAATAATTTCATTCAATTTTCTGTGATTAGCATTTCAATAAAAAGAAAAATAGTATTTATTTTTTGGGGGGGCCTCCTTTATAGTGCTTGCTCGAAAGGCCATTTGGCAAGGGGAAGTTAACTGGCTGGTAAATCAAAACAATCCAAACTGATATTACTTGCACCACATTCAGAGCTTTTAGTGATCTATGTCTTTCCTCAGCAACAGAAAAATACTGAGATGTCTGACTTTATGCTACTTACAATCTGCCAGATCCAAATCTCTGCATTGTCACAATGCCCAGAGTTTTGCCCCTTGCCATACACAGCAACCTGAAGACAAAGTGAAACCAGAAAGAATGATCATAATCATAGACAATTCACTCATTATAGGAGTATTCTAATACTCTATAGCTAAAGATCTTTAGGTGTAAATCTTACTGAAATCTACATCTTAAAAGAAAAAAAAAAAAAGCTCAGCCACATAAACTCTAGGGCTGCGAACTGTGTGGCGTGAGCTGTTGGAGTAAGAGCACAAGAGAGCTATCAGATATGTAAATGAACTGATACATGGGCTGCTTTTAGCTTTTATTCATAAAACTGTAATTATAGTTCACTGCTACTTTCAACAGCTTAATCGCTGGTCAATGCAAATTTTTTTCAATATGGTATAACAAAATAGAGGCTACACATGTATTTATTATACCTCTTCCCCATCATCATTTCTTTTGATTGCAGACTTCGGACCATCTGAGAGGTCCCAATGGGCCATGTGGCCTTTGTTTTCCCTTGCTCTGCTCCGTCTAAGAGGATTTCATCACTGAGTATGAAATTTCTCACTGCCATAGACAAAATTTCGTTGATTTTTTAAGGGAAAATTTATTGAGCTGACAGAACAATAGTCAATACACCTTAAGTGTGAGTGATATGGTGAGAATTGTAATGGTGTGGCAATGAGCCAGAATAAATAAATATATGTGCTCCACTGAGGGCTTTGCTTTACCTATTGTACTAATATGACTAGCCCATATAATGAGTTAGAAAACAAAAATTTAAAAAGACAAAGGTTATGCATCTCCTTCTCTCTTTTCACTTCCATCAGTCCCAAAATTCCTCAAAGAAAAAATATAATGAAATACTGTTCAAAACATGCAAATGTAATTTCAATCTTTTGTTGTTTTATGTTTGTGGAGTTTAACATTCCACAACAGATTGGCACTCATATGTTCTCAAACTGTGAATGAATATGTGCAGACAGTATTAAAAAAGATATTCACATTTTCATTTATCATGAAAAAGGCTTCTTTGTTTGTGTTCACCTTAGCAATCTTATTCATGCAATCAAACAAAATAATAAAAAAAATATAAATATACATTCATCTTACATAATAACCCAGTTTGTGAATCTCAGTTGCACACATCAAAACTCATACTGAAATTCCACTAAGTAAATAGCATAAAAACTTACATAGAACTGAAATTCATCACCAAAAAGTTGGATATGACCTTTGGTGTCTAATTCCGTTCTTTTCTTCTCTATCCAGGCTTGCAGGTTGAAGGGATCTTGCAAACTGGTCTTATTATCAAGAATTATTGGGGGATTCTCAGGGATTGTTCCTGAAATGAATTTTAATTAGTTGTATAAAAGAGAAGTATTGTATGTGTGAGATAAATTACCATATTTTCTCTATCCATTACATTCACTGAGTCAACTGAGTGGGATAAAGCTAGACAAAATAAGATGCACAGAAAATGAATTCTTTCTATCAAACATAGTATAACAGGGAACATCAGTTATAAGTTTTTCTGGATCTCTTCTAAGTGCGAGGCAATCATGGTTATAGCTCAATATCAGGAGTCTTTTTGGTCAATCTGAATTTTACACCAAGTTGATTACAGGACTATTGGGCAATGTTCACACTGCATGTATCACAGCTACTCACAGAATTGACTCATCCTTGGTTTTTTTTTTTTTTTTTTAAATTTTGTTTCCCCCTTTCAGATAATCACAATGAGTTTAAGGATACCTAAATATATTGCATATTTTACATACAAAAAAAAATTCTGTCAGGGGATCTCAATGGTCAGGCCAGTCATCTGTTCCACAGCGAAAACCTTACCGAACAGGATCGAAATTCAAATTCTACTGGGGAACAGGAACAATTCAAAGACAAGACCCTGAATATTTTTTAGTGACACAACAATACCCTAGACTCTAGGATAGTGAAGTCTGATATCTAGCTTTCTTGGATAAGGGTGAAAATATTTTGGAGGTCCCATAAGTACATTACGCACATTAAAGAACCCTTGGCACTTAAAAATCTGATGATGAGCTGACAGCAACTTCACTGTGTGGGCAAAATTTCCAAATTCTAAATTTCCACCAGAAAAATTCTTGTAACCCTAATGGGCATGAGATAATCTTACTTCCTGACAGCCCACAAAGATAATTAAAAAAAAAGTTGTGCCACAGTAATGGGAAATGACTCGCCAAAACAAAATTTGGAAAACATTTTTACTTTGTCACAAAAAAAATTTATATTGTCCATGGTTATAGCTACACAAATACAAATGTCTATTCTGCACCAGAGTCCTTTACCTTAGGATGGAAACCAGCTACCTCAGTGCATCATCTTATATAGTGTCAATACTGTTATTAACACAACACAGAAAAAGTGCAGCAACAAAACATCATCTCTCTCTAAATCCATAACAAAAAAATATGAATCAGCAATATTTACCTGGAATGGGCTTTCCTGTTTTGTACTGCTCAGAAGCAAAAAATCTTAGAAAAAATACAAAAAAATGAAAGAAAGATATATATAATTTTCTCATACAGAACAGCCTTTCACTTGTTGAATAAAAAGAATATCCATGTCCTAAAGTGTACATTTTAACTATTTCATTTAGACTACCTTCCTCCTTTACATTAACTCCATGAAGCCTCAAGGTCAAATCCGTGGCTGATTTTTCAGCTCCTCAGTATTCTGTACTCCAGTTGGGACAACAGTTCTGATACTAAGTGACCTGTCCTATTGATATTCAATCTGCTGTTTCTCATGCCATAACCTCTATTCTTTTCCCTTCATATTAATATGTGTGGGCCCAAGCAAAAACCCAGCTAAATTTACAGGCATTCGAGTGCTCTCAAAGTCAGAATCAATTTTGAACCTACCTACTGATTTTGGGTTTTCACCATCATCAACTTCCTAAACATGTGCTGACACCATAAAAATAGATTTTTTTCAAGTTTTTGTAACACTACCCGATTCATGATGTTTCTGCACGCTACGCTTATGTTCATATAAGTCCTTCAACAAAACTCTTTTGTTGTGGTAATGGTGTTGCTATCACCAGTAATCCTGTCTGCCATGCTGCCAAGGCCTGTGTCTGTAGGCCAACAGTACATGATGAATTCGTGACATGTAGTGTTATGTATTATACCCTACCTGTGCCGCCCACATGCCAAATGCTCATTCGCCCTTCATTCGCTGCTTGATCATCGCTTGGTCCACTATCGCTCTCACTGTTCCCATCTGAACCTAAATCTTTGGGTAATCACAATGTCCCATCCCGGAACATGTTTTATGTTTTCACCTACTAAATGCACACGTTGGCAACTTCGATACAAAGTTATGATTCTAGAGTTTAAATCTTGATCCATCACTGGATCATTCACCCTCACAAGTCAAGTCTGATGCCAATAACCTGTTTAGCTCACGAATACTTAGTCATCAACGCCCCAGACAGATGACAGAGATGACAGCAGGTTTCCAGATGGCTTGCATCATCTGCTTAATTTGCATAAGACGAGAATTGAAAACACAATTGTTTTTCTTTCAACTTTAAAGCTGGATTTCTCTGTTTTGTGTTTTTGATCCCCATGGTACATAAACTGCCATATTTCAGGTCCCAGTTGTCAGAAATGTATGAAATAAAAATCAAAATGCTCAGAAACGATTTTATTTTCACACAAAATACTTACTTCTGTTAATTAAATTTTGAAGTTTAACTGCTTTTTTTGCCTGAGCCCACACATACATACATTCATAGTTTAGATTTACAAAACCTTGAAATTGAGTCATTGTCTATTTCACTTCTTCTTTTTTCTACCTTTTGTACCACTTGGGACTTGTGGGAAGAGTGAAATGTCTGTTTGCTGTACATCAGAATGTTTGGACTGGGAGGAGATCATACAAAGATAGTGTCTTTTTCACTTTAAGAGGGGGGGAGGGGAGTGCTGGTCCTGAAAATAAGGTTTGGGACTAACTATCAAAAATGGGTTTTTGCTTCTTTACACACACTGAATGCTTCTCATACCAGAAAAACAACAGGTGGGGCCAGAAATTAATGCTTTATGCCCCAAAACGGCACCAACATGGCACCACTAAATAACTGCATAAAGAGATTATGAAAATTCAGTTCTGATTTTCTCAGTATGTATGAATTCTTCACTTTTTTCCCTAAGGCTTTTTTTATTTCTCAACCAATCACCTTCAAATTTGAAATATAGATCCTCCTCCAAAGCAGATGTTTTGATACAATGCATCACTTTTTCTGAATTTCATATCCCTTTTTGAAGGAAAATTGAATTCCTGGTTGAAAATTGCGAAAAATTTACATCCGTCAATATACATATCTAAAAAATTTATAACAAATATTTTATGCTATATAAAGAAAAAGCAAACTGTTTTTTACATAGGGTTATATTATTCATGTGCAAAATTTCACACTATTCCATTCAATAATTTAGGATCCTTAGGCTTTTGAAAACAGCTAATTTTCAGTGCACAATATGGCAGTGTTGTCATGGTAACTGGGTAAACAATTTTTTTTTAACACTTTTCACTAATTTGGACATGCTGAATCAGAATTTGAAGCATAACAAATCCCCAGTTGAAGCATTCAAAAAATCACTTTCAGGACTTGCACCTCCTCTTAAAACAATATTTGTATCTAAATTTTTTAAAAATGTCAGTAATGTAGATATGAAATGTTTGGTAGTCACTGAAGATCAGTCTGAGCTGGTTTGCCTGCACAGCCAACAATTTTAAGCCAAAGTTATTGTAGTGGTCTCCCCATAAGAACCTGCCACCTACATGCCAATCTGCTTAAGAGCCCAGATGTGTTGCAAATGGATTTTTTTTTTTTTTCATTATACATGTAATTAAGCTGAATAAAGAACCCACTTTAAAAAAAAAAAAAATCTTTCCAAAATGTCCAGCCAAGAGCCAGAAGAGTATTCATCAAGTAATTTCACATCATACTGTCCACGTAACGGAAATGCTCGGCACTAAACATGAGTAAAATGGGTTGGGGGGGGGGGGGGAGATGTGGGATAAAAAAAGGGGAATGTGTGACTGTAAGGTATAGCCAAACTGGACATGGACTATTCTGTGCCCATTTCTTTGTCTGCCAACACATGAGACAGCATCAATGATTGGTTCTGTGTATAATATAAGGAGGAATAAGTTTAGCCTCCTGAGTGGCTAGCTGTTTTCTTATTATGGTTGGTCTGGCTAATTTTAAATACTTGAGTCACTCATGTAACTAGACATATCATGGTTTTAACCTTTGATAGAAGGTGGGCATTGGTGATGAAATTACAAATAAAAAAAGATCAAGAACTGTTAGATCTAATTACAACATACATGCACATAGTGTAGAAAGCACATTTTTATCTTATAGAGACATATCCTTAACAGTAATGATCAACTAAACATAATAAACAAGAGAATAGTCAGATGGGTTGTCTAACCCCTCAATCCCCACAAGAACCCATTCACTTAAGAGTCCACTTTCTTTGATTCTTAATGACCCGTGCTCTAGTGCAGAGACAGGTGTATCATCCATCTCTGGGTTCTGGGCAACTGGCCAGTAGTCTAAGCTGGAGCACCGGGCACTTTAAAATGATACCATTTTCTGAGTAAGTGGCTCTATTGGAAATTGGGTCTAGACCCAAAAATGAACTAGATAGTCAGAGTACTAGTGTGAATTTTCATCCACAAATGATCAGGGTGGAAAGAAATGAGGAACTCATTATCAAAAATTCACTTGAGACAAGGAGAATGTGATTAAAACCACTATCAAATGAATATTTCATTTCTATAATGACCATGATTACCATTTAGACCTACTTTTGTGACAAAAATTTGAGGTATGCCAACATTTTATTTCTGTCGCATAATCATCACATATTTCTCTGCATGTATAGCAGTCCCAAAGGACAGTTTTCTGATGTTTGAGGTGGCTATAGATTGAACTATCAAATTAATTAAAAAGAGGTACATAATTATTTAGTCTCAAGTATCCTCAAAAAGTACAACCAGATAATGAATGAAAAGTGAACAAGACATGGTTTGATGTTGATTACTTGAAAACTGAAACAAATAATTGTCTCCCACTGTTGGTGAAATTAAGGAAAAATAGTTGTTTCTAACATTTTCTGTTTTTTTTTTTTTTTAAATCATATTTGTGGTTTCAAAAGCCAAGATTCCCCGTTCAAAAAAAGACAGTGTAATTCCCTCTCCGCTGACTTTGTTAGCACTCTCTTCCAATGTGTTGTCTGGGGCCTTTCACAAATTCTAGCCCTGGTCATCACAAACATACAGCATACTATTGAAAAAACAAATACCTCTTGATAACTGGGGCAAGCTCAGCCCCTAAGTCAGTGCAATGGAACCATTCCTCATAAAGAGAATCTATTGTTGGGACAGCATCTTTCTCTTGGTAGTATCTGAAAATTAAATCATTATCCTTTTTATCAATTTTCTTCAACCTATAAAATAAAAATTCTGATTTTGTTGTAGGCAAACTATTTTTTTTTTTTTTTAGCTCTACATTTGTCAGTCCAATGATTTTCAAAGTTCATTTGTGGATACAACTTTGCAGGATCTAATATATGATTCTGCCATGATGACAGTGACATTGTTATGCATCTCAAGTCTATGTTTTTTTTCTGTCACATACTCTCACAACATAAGAGAGTGGTCATGACATAATTGTAAAAAAATAAAAATCACACATTTCATACTTTATATTTATTGTCGATTACCAATTTCTTGGCAACAAGTACCTGAGTCCATCTAGTTCACTGGTGTCTCGCTCACGCTCAATGACAAGACCAACAGTGTCCTCCTGACGTTGAGGGGAATGGGCAATTCTCCCAGGAAGAAGAAATATCTAATAAATAAAATCAATGATAACATAAGCGCAAATAATATTCAATGGAACAATCTGTTCTGAAAATTATATTAAGGCTAAATTTGAGCTTAAAATGTAAAAGAATATATCCAAATCATTTTTCTGGGTCATTCAAGATAATACTTATTTGATAAAATAATAAGCAATTAGTATCTCTTCAAAATGGCTTTAACTCTTGTCTCTAATTAATATTCTTCTCCGCTACTTTCTCAGGAAAAGTTCATAAATAAAGGACTGGCACCCTCTGTGCCTCATAGATTATTTGCCAGGCCTTAGAATTAGTGTCTTACTGCTATTTTGAAAAATTTCTATTTTACTGACATGATAGTTGCATTGCATGCATTGACAGTAATGACAGTGAAGACTGTGACTGTGTTGATGATATATCATCGATGTTTCAGTGTAAGACTGCACCAAGGGTCACTGTAAGTGGCATATGGAGAAATCTTACACCGAACCATTATTTTACAGGCAATGCTACTTTTTATGCAATACTTACTTCTCCTTCTTTAATTGGGATGTCTTTATGTTTGCCATGCTCCACAACTTTCAGACACATGTCACCTTTCAGCATGTAAAACAGCTGGCACAATAGAAAGATATCAGTATGTCTAAAATGTCCCATCTGAAGTACCAAAACTGAGACAAAATAAAATAGTGTGTGTGAATCCATAAAAAATAGAAGGAAAAAACAGACACAGCAGTTTAAACTGAGAAAGTTTTAGGACAGCAGGAAATCTGAAAAAGGGCTTAAAAAGAGAAGTCAAGGAGAATTAATCCTAGCTTGTTGTAGGAAGATCAGTATTCTTTTTTTTTTTCCCCCCAAATCTTCATGCAAAAACAAGAATTAACGAGTGTAACAATGTCTTCTAAACACTGACATTCTCATCATCAAAGAGTCATCACTGAAATACTCTGAAATCATCCATGTGACAATTCAAGGAACAGTTACAGATTATTAAAACTTTATAGCATGAATTGTGAAATTATAGGACAGAACTCTAATACAGAGCTGGGCAATGATGTCACTCAGACATTCGCTGCATGCAGCATGGGCACACAATGGTGGGCTGGAACTATAATACTCAGCATTGATTTAAGTCTTACACTGACAATTACAAGAGAACCAAGAAACTTTCAAATATGCGTTTTTTGCCAAAAATGGTGGGAAAAAAAAAAGAATGTTATACTGTAAAAATTCCTCCTTCATTTTCATTGATGTATTCCTATGCAAACTATGTGTTAACTTTATCTGTTGTCATGCTTTTATCGGGCGTGTTATTATCTAAAGATAGTGAGGATAGAGCTTACAAATTCTGTATTATTACCATATCTTTATTTTATTCGACCCATTATTATTATTATAGATAACTAGTTGTATTATCCCTATAATTATTATTATTTCAAATATCGAGTTGCTGAGTTTTAGTATTATTAAAATTATTATTACAATACTTTAGTATCCCAACACTGTCTTTGGGACAAAGCAAGATTCTAATATATCTATAGGCATATATAATAGATAAAAATATACTGGAACACATAGACAGAGGGGAAAAAGAAAGAAAGAACGAAAGAGCATATGAAAGAAAAAAAAAGAAAAAAAGAAAGAAAGAAAGAAAGAAAGAAAAAGAGAAAAAGAAAGAAGGGAATATGGGAGGATATGGTTTGGCGTTGCATGTTTGTGGGGCTTTTTTTTTTGTTTTGTTTTAAATTTCTTTTTTTTTTTTTTGTGTTAATGCCGAGTTGCCAAATTTATTATTATCATTATTATTTATCTATTTTTACCATAATTTTAGTTATCATTAGCACCGACTTGAGACAGATGAATAGATGAACAGAAGGAGAGATCATAGAAGGGTTTTTCTGCTATGCATTTCTGCTTTTATCTATTTTATTTTATTTTTCAGTCTTATTTTATTTTTTAAAATTTTTTTTTTCAAAGCGGAATTGCTATTACAATCAGTTCCGAGTAAAAAATACTACGACTGGACTTTTATTAGTTGTTCAATTAAGGTAATGCTTTTTGTTTCCTTTCCCTAAAAATCAAATTGTTGAGAAAAAAAAAAAAAAACAGAACCAGTCAATGAAGTGTGCTCTTAAAGTAATTTATACTGATAAATTACCAGCAGAAATAGTACAACTACTTGCAACTCTTGCTGTCTAAGGAATATCCCTGATAGAACAGGAAAGAGTTTTAAACTGTAAAATAACCTAATATCTTTTAACATTTTTTACTTTTAGTGAAAACTGCAAAAAACTGCAGGTCTCTGCATGTCTTGGTTCTCTCACAATTGTCATTTATTTATGAGATTAAATTCAGAGCTAAATCTAAAGTTTCTGCCCACCAGCCCTGCCATGTAACAACCATGACTGTGGCGTTGCACAGCTCTATAAGACTAGAGGTCAGATCTATACCACAGACATGGCAGACTTTTTTTTAACTCACTTCCTCTCCTTCTTCAATATGATAGTCTTTTCGTTGATTTGGACCTCCAACATAGAAAACTTTCATCTGACCATCTTTGTGCCTAAAATAACAAATGTTCATTTCAATAACAACAACAACCAAAAAAAAGCCCTTAATACCACAGGAAAGAAATTTCAAATGGCAAATTATTATTATTCTCTTGGAATTTTATCAGTTAATTTTCGTAAGGCATGTGTGAAACCTATTTGTGTTCATGTCATGTGTTCATAAAGTCTATGAGTTCATATTTGAAACTTGCTTGTGCAAACGTGAAAAATATATGTTATGACAAAAAGTTCATTTCATCCATATCATTATTTCAGTGCAATTTAATGGGAGGAGGGGAGAGGGGGAGAACCGGTGGACCTGGAAAGAATAGTATCGTACTCGCAGTTCCCACTGTTCTGTGCAGCATTTGCAAACCAGCAAATTGAGGACAATGTTGCGTTTCAGAATTAATGAATTAATTAGAATCTCTAGTCTACAATTTGTCATTGAAGTTATGATTGAACTCACATCATCTTATTACACACTGGGGGAAGAAAGAACTGCTCGTTTTCCTTGATCCATTTGTCGGTACTGTAAATAACCGGCTCGGTTGATGAAGTCATTTTGAATTCGCCTTTTATTCTAGTCTAGATACCTAGATCTAGATCTTTATTTCCTGAACTCACTCAGCAAGTCCCTTATCTAGGTAGTAACAGAATGCAATGTGTTCTGAAAGGGAAATAACTCTCTAACAGAAACAACGTACCGAAGTTTCCGGTTTCGTGTTGACATACGACAACAGGAGAGACAACCTGTTTCTGTGGCAAGGCTCTAAGCTGCTCGGCTGAGTATATAGAATCTAGATCTAGATCTAGGTCTAGATCTAGATCTAGATCTTTTTTTAAATATAGATTTTTTTTTCTTTTAATCTGCAGAGATAACCACCACGTCAGAAGATTGAAAAGCTTTCATAAATAAGTTGTAACCGTAGCCATGTTATTTTTTTTACCACGGTTGTGCCGCAGTTGTGGACAGCTGAGATAACCACCACTACAGGAGGTTGAAAAGCTTATAAAAACCATAATATCCTTTTTATCCGGCAATATAGCATTAGATATAGATCTAGATCTAGATATAGAGTCTAGAGATTCTAGATAGATCTATAGCCTAGAATCCATATGCGGTGTGTTTACTTAGATCTAGATCTAGATCTCCACTAGGCTACTTAGATTAGAGCATGTGGGAAGAGTAGGCCTAGATCTAGACTCTAAATCTAGAATGTAGACATAGAAAATTTAAAAAAAATAAAGAAAGAAAGATCTAGATCTAGATCTAGAATCTAGATCTATTTGCCTGAAAATTTATGATTTGATTTTGAACTAGATCTAGATCTAGATATGTTCCTACACTGCCTACTCTTCGATCCAGGGTAGCTTGACACTCTGATTTGCTGACCAGTTTTTTTATTCTTACTAGATCTACTTACCCAATTTTTTTCTGTTGTTCTTTGTGAGAATGGTTCAATAGACCTATTATCAGTTGGCAACCTGGACCACCCTACAAACCTATTCTACTTTGCCCATACCCCTGCATGACAAGAGCACCTTTAAACTCGGAACTAAATAAATAGGCCTACCGTGGTGGTTGGCCAAAAACTCCAGAATTGAATTCTTCTATCTACAACAGTTTTATACAGTCCACACCGCTTATATCGACATCGCTTATAAAGACATTCCTCTTTAATCGATACGATTGCTTAAGTACAAATTTTTTCCTTCCTCTATACTGGCATCCTCTCCTCCTGACTTCTCTTATATTAGCATGTCGATCAAACTCACAGAGCGATGCAGGCCTTGTTTTTGTGCACAAGAAATCTCCTCCGCCTTCCCGCTTGCTCGAACTAGAAGAAGAGGCAAGCCACGTGCCCGTTGTGTCAGAGGAGTGGAGTGGTGGGCACAGCAGACTAAAGAAACCACATGGTAACCCAGTGGCTCTGCAGAAAAGGAAACACAGAGGCTTGTGTCTAGTTAGAACTACAATCAATGGGTGGGGGGAGAGGGATTATTGTGAGTGTGTATTATACATATGGCATATTTACTCATTCACCTACGCACAGTCTAGATCTAGTCTGACTTGTGCAGTGAACTGATCCCATATTTCATACAACCATTAGGAATCACTGTCTTGTATCAGTAGACATAGCTAAACAAAACTGAAAATTGCAAAAACCCATTTAGTCCTTTTAAGGGATAAAACAATCATAACAAAAAGTTTAAAAAGATAAACAAAAAATGGCTGCAGATTATATCACTTTTTTTTTTTTTTACCGAGGGCTTTAAACTCACCTTTGTAGTGAAAGAACACCATCTTAAAGAGGTTTCTCTTAAATAGATATCAACTTTCTCCCATATCGACACAAAATGTCTGGACCCTTACATGTCGATATATCAGGTATGCACTGTATTGTAATTGGGACAATATGACATGCGACCAGTGCAAATGAGTCAGAAGTAGCGCTGGGCAACAAATATAAATGGCTGTTTTTGGTCGTTTTTAACTACTTTCCAACTAAAATACTAAATTTTTTTTTTTTTTTTGCAAAACGTCAATTTAACCTTTTTTTAATCTGAAAAAAAAAAAAGAAATATTTTGGTTACATAGTCGGAAAATAGTGAAAGAGGGTAAAAAACGGCTGTGACTTGAACTCACCCGGCGCGACTTGCGACTCATTTGCCCTGGGCGCAAGACATATAATTCAAGGGCAACAGATTGTCCTGTAGTTATAGTGAGGAAGAGAGACTTAGATGAGAGTCCTAAAGAAGTTGGGTAGCTGTGGTTGGGAGAAGGAGAGGCAGAAACCATGCCAGAGACTTGGCCCAGGCAGGGTGAATGAACTCCTAGGGTGCATTATACCAGTGGCCAGGGCAAGGAACTCACTACAGGATAGGCCATCATTTTTGTTAAACATTATGATATAGTGACAAGGAGGTTAAGGTAGAAAATGATTCATATGTTTATTGCAGGCCTAATTGTAACTAATGCAGGATGAGCCAGAATTCATGATTCACTTGATTCACATTTCTTACTATGCTTGAAAGCACACAGATATGTGCAAAGTAGTGAAAGCACTGTTTAGTTAATATCTTCACTGCTGGCCACTTTTGCAGTCCTGCACTAATCACCAACAACACCACCGCTGCCTTCTCTTATTGTAATATGACCTCACCGTTCCAGAATACCAGTAAATGGTGCGAAAAGATTCTCTGGTCCGAACATCTCTTTGAAGTTGAAACATACAAAAACTCTGATGAGATGTGTCTGTGTGTGTGTAGTTGAAAGAAGAAAAAGAGAAAGCAGCTGAACCCAAAACAAGTGAATGGTGTATTCTCCTATGATTGAATATATTGAAAAGGCCTGAATGTTGTGGAGGGAGAAAGGAACAAAAAAAATAATAAAATAGAAGACAATGGAGAAGTTTGAAATAAACTGAGAATCCATTTGCTTAAGGGGGGGGGGGGGGGGGATCCTGTAAGTCATTTTGGAAACTGCTGGGGGGATATGATTTTAACCATCACCATCGAGTTCAGCATGGTAAAATTAGAGGAAAAAAATCGAAATCACTCATCGTTGCCATGGCAACGGCCCCCATCTTGGATTCTACTACTCAGTATTACGTAACTTTACTATAAATAGGCTTCTACATTTTTCAACCGAGGTGCTTGTAATTTTGTGTACATATTTTACCATTCCATATCTAAATTTTGTCTGGACAGAATTTGGATAAAACTCTTAGTTTTTTTTCTATAATTTTTTAAATTTGGTATGTGAAAAGGTCACCGATTTTTCGAAAATTTGACCCTAAAATCTCAA
>JBCAUA010741281.1:0-29927 GCA_038406235.1 Peronia verruculata | reverse complement strand
CGCTGGACTACCGGGTAACAAGGAGTTGTTTACCCCCCCCCCCCTTATTTTTACTTGCAATTTGGCTGATTAGACCTAGACACTGTTTCATTAAACTGCTGCAGTCAAAATGAGAACAGTGAGGTACTACACCCTCCCTCCTCCGCCCGTAGATTGATACATCGGTTGTAATGTTTATCATCTTGAAAAGGGCCCTAGTACTCGTAGTAATAGTATAGAGGCAATACATGTCCAGTGTTTCATATCATGAAGAGATGGGAGGAATGTTGGAGGGTGATGAAGCTGCATGCGGCAGTGATGGTATTGAGTTAAAAAATGAATGTTCAGGAGGAAGGGTTGGGAGCGATGGACATTGTCAGTATACATGACTGAAACTTAAAAGGCCGATGACAATGGGCGTCGATAATAATGCATGTATTACATTAATTTCAACCAAAAACCTAGGTCGATCTCACTTAAAAGGAATGGAAAAGATCAAATTTGATGCTCGATGAAAGAGTGCGTCAGGGGAACTGACCATTATAATGTCCGACAATAGGTCATTCCAAAGAAGTTGTGGTGCCTATTTTTAGTTTTGTGGTCTTTAGTGACATACGGATGAGTCGAACTACGGATGAGTCGATCCTATTTTTCCTCCCCCACAAGCATCAACTCATTCGTATTCCACTTCATCAAAGGTAATCATCATGATTTTTTTTTTCCCCTCCATTGTAATCTCCTGCAGAAACTGTGCATGTAGCTAAGTTTTCATAAATTGAGTGTAACTTCCACCTCCTTTCTCCCAGAGCTTACACTTATCTAGACTCTATCTATAAGATCTACTTAGCCTACAGTACAGTGTCTGGCGATTGTCAAGATTTCCGCGTTAAAGTCCGATTGGTCGAGGGTCTCATACACGTTAGTGTTAGGGAGGACCGTCACCCGCTCGTCGGACCTAGGCCTATATGTTAGCTTTAGGGTGGACTTGTGCTGGTCGAGGGTCCCAGCAGGTTAAGCCAGCGGGGTTGTTCTATTATTTGGTACATATAAACTGAACCTGGGGTGACAAAGGAAAAACTTAAGCGCCAGCTTTCTCTACATAAACTAGTATCGGAATTTAACACTGAAATCTTGACAATCGCCCAGTGTCTTACACTTACAGGTCAATCTGATTGTGACACTAGTCTAGATCTACTACCAGCACGGTGATTGTAGCGAACCTGACTAAAATGATGCGTGGAGTGACTTTCTGACATCATCTAGATACTTTTTCATAAATAACAGTGCGTTTTCTGGGGACTAAGTAAGTTCTAGATTTAGGTATCATTTCGGAGTTCATCTCGGGAGCAAGAAGCTTCTTGGGAGTTACCTTTTGTTGACATTTTTACTGTTTCCGGCTAGGTCCAGCAAAATTGTCATTATATAGGCAATTCAGCATAAATTTCATAATCATTGTCAAAATACATTATGAACTGTGCGGCTGCATTTTATTTGATTTATCAATATTGGATGCTTACAATGTTTGATAGGAATAGAAAAAAAAATGGAACTGGATCGATTTGTGTTACAGAGATATCCTATAAAGTTCATGATACCAACTGGCAAGCAGGATAATTTCATGCACTGCAATGTAATGTAGACTTGTTTAATTTTCTTTACTGCTACACCGCGTTGTCAGTGATGCGAACATGACACATGTATTAATTATAGCACTTGTATGTCTAGGCTCTTATTTAAGGATGTTGCCAGTCGAATATACTGTCAGAACGCTGTGAACAAGTCATTAGATCTACCCCAGTCTGGACCGCTGTCTGTTCGAAGTATTCCCACTAAAACTTTGTGAGGATTGAGATTCTAGTCTGTCTCTAGTCAGAGGTCTGTTTAGTTTAGTAGGGTAGGTATGCTGTTTTTCATATTGTTGGACAGACTGTAATAATATATAATGAATCAGATCCGCTCAACCAGTCTTGTAAGAATCTCAACAGAATTTAAACCGTTATACTATTTTGTTACCGTGGAATCGTGTTGAAACATCAGATGAGGCAACTATCTGCATTAGAAGACTAGAGCCCCAAGAAGGTAGGCCTAGTGTCTAGGCCTAGATCTAGATCTACAGTCTCCATGTTTAATTTTTGTGTTGTTATCTTTAAATATCTTTACGGGTTGTTAAATTTTTTTTTTTTAAATCATTCCTTTCCACCGGTGTAGACAAACAAGCTTGTGATGTTACGGTCTCATGTTCTCATTACAATTGATTACATTCAATGCTGTGATGGACACTTAGGAATAGCAAAAATCACCTCGGGTCAGTATCATTATTAAGAGTGTGGGAATCATTATGATTTTCAGTCTACATGGCATTGATAGGTAATTCATTACTATGTTACTACAAATATACATAGAATGCATGTACCTGTGTTGTACATAGGTCTTTGACTGAGTTAACGAAATTTTAGTTCATGAGAACTTAGTGTTTTGGTACATATTGTTCTAATATAGTATTGATATCATGGTTGGCCATAACCCATCAGCTGTTCCATCCCGTCTTATCATTTTTGGCGCCTAGTTGGTATGTGTAATTAGATTGCTGAAATACAATTATCTCCACCTGAGAGCCCAGTCATCGTGAAACAGAAAATGTGGGCTTTTATGGACATGGGCTCTGTCTTAGGTGGACTGAAAGATTGCACAACCCACCTGACCACTAATATTTTGTCTGCTACATTTAGTTGATCAATAGGGCTGGATCCAAGTCTCTATCAGTCTAAGCAATTTATAAGAACAACTTTTTTATTTAGTCTCTGTAGGATACGAACAACTCTCTTGGTTATGTGTGTGTGTGTGAGATCTAATGGTTTCTGACCATTCTTGGTTTATAATTGCACAATAATTCCCAGCTCCTTTCAAATGTCAAAACTCATTTCCTTCTTATGGTATCTATTAAATGAAACCATGATTATGGCTAGTTACTTCATGGGGAATGGCACAAATGACTTGAGTGTTTCTAATTAGCCAGACTGACTGAAGTATGAAAGCAAGTGCCCATTCGTTTTTTCCCCCTATATGTAGAACCAATCACAGTCATTTATTATGGTTGGCACACATAGAAATGGTTACAGACTAGTCCATGTCAGGTTTGGTTACACAGTCACACATCCTCCATCATTCACACTCCTCATATCCCTCATCCCTCCACCCCCTCTCCATATTACTGCATTTTTAATGCTGTGCATTTGTGTCGAGTGGAAAATGTGATTCGAAATTACACCATGAATACTCATGTGTCTTGGCCTGACACCTGGCTCTTAGACTGATTTTTGTTTTCATTTGAGAGCAAGTTCTTAGTAATCTTAGGCAGATGAATTATAATGAAAAAAAATGTATTTCGCATATTCTGTAGACTCTTAGGTAGATGGGCTCTTAGACAGTGGTTTCTTAGGCAGAGACTACTGTATTGGATTTTAGACCCCACTTTTTTCTGGGTTTTTTTTTTTTTTTTAACCAGTCAAAAGTCAGCAGAGCAATAATCAGCAATTGTGCCAGGATTTAGTAAGCACAGGTTCTCTGCCATGATTGTTATCATGAGTAAGAAAAATGAACTTGAACCTAACCGGAAAATGAGGTCTGGCAAAAATTATGCTGTGTTAAAGCAAGTGCTCATCTAGTGTAGTAATTTTATATGCGTGTATATAGTTATTTAATTTCATTAACAGCACAGTTACTTTTCAGTTTTCTATAGAAGTTTGATACTAGATGAAACATTACAGCTCAACTGTTTGGAAGTCTATAAACACTGCTGGTACAGTTGGTTGCACTTAGGCTTTTTTTTTTTTTTTTTCAGTCACATAATGATGGACACGACAACACATTCAAAATCACAACAGACTTGTGATCAGGGCAGCACTGATGAGAAGCAAGAGCAGGTATATGTCCAGATATCTTATTTTACCACACTATCAATGCGGTGAAGGAAAGTTGATGTTCTTATGTCTATTATACTAGTACCTTAAATTATCTCAGTACAGTTTGAAATAAACATTAGCATGTAGAGATCTTTGACCTAAATGAATATACAGACATCTTCAGATATATTTTTCAAGTGAGCAGATGTAATGGCTGGGGCTGCCAGTAAATAGAAAAAAATATAAACTTTCATATCAACATCCATTTTATTATTATTTTTTTTTTTTCAGTTTGGTTCAGAGGAGATGTGACACCTGAAACTTTTTTTTTTTTTAAGCCTTTGACATTAAGTCATTCTGCTGTATGCATAATGTAATGGGCATGTCTGTCGGATTCAGAATATATCCTTAAAAACTTGATAGTGTATCTGACTATGGTAACCATCTTGGATTTTGCCCTGTTTTTCAAAATATCTATCTCATCTGTTAATACCATACCAAATCATACCAAACATTGTTGTCATTTCTAACGTCTGATAATAGAAGGACATGAGCAAAATGAAGTTTGATTTTCTAGTTTTTTGTTTTTTTTATGATCTTTTGAAAATGCCATGTACAGTACCACATTAAACCACAGACGCTATTGCAACATTGGCATTTTTATTTTTGAAAAAAATGATTTCTCAAAAAAAGAAAGAAAGAAAGAAGAAAGAGAGAAAAAGCAAAAAAGTCCATGTCATTTTCTTCATTATGTCAAGGAAAGTATGTGGGCTAAATGTGAAGAAAATAATTGTATTATTATTATATTAGGAAGTCTTGGAGGAAATAGGAAATTAAGGAGGAAAAAAAGTTTCAAGAAAAATACAAAGACAGAAATCTATTTAAAATCTTCAATTTTCACAAAATGATACAGTTTGGCAGAGAGGCCATCAAAGTAACTATTGGCCATGAAATATGAAGCCCTCTCTCTGTTATGCCTCCTCAAGGGCTTGTTTATGAGCCTCATATATGGCCTTGATGCCTTATACTTGCTAATTAATAAGACTCTTACACAGATATTTCCTTTCTCTCACTTCACTGAATCTGAATGAGTAAGCTTCCCAACCATAGTGACTTTATTAGCAATAGAAATTCTCACAAGATCCATGTTGAATTCAATAGATATTGCTATCAACAGGCATATGAATAAAGAATTTGGCAGTACCATCTTTACCCTGAATTTGATAGGGAATTTTCCTGAATTTCCATTTATTCCCCACTTAATAACAAATCTGTAATTAATAATTTTTTTAGAAACATTTTTGCTCTTCTTGTCTGCTACAGAAATGATTAGTCTTTCAAAAAATGCAACATAACAAAAAACAACATTTTGACCCTAACAGGCCTGTTCAGTATTCGTCTCAACTATTTTTTATGTTTGTATGTACATAGGTGTTAGACGCACGCACATGCCTCTATGGCTTACATAAGGATAAGTATACATGTATATTAGTACTGGAATGATGAATGTTGTCAACAAGAAACTGCCCACTATTTTGCACTGTAGCTAGTTAAACCCAAAGAACTATACAACAGAAGTGATGAAATATAAAATGTATTTAATACAAATATTGTGTGTTTTGTTTCTCTTTAAGAATGAGAGTTATTATTATTTGCCCTTTTTGTTTCAACAGATTTTGCTTGCACCTTACAAGTACATTTGTCAGATTCCAGGAAAACAGATTCGAACAAAATTGTCTGCTGTAAGCTTGCTTTCATTCATTTATCTTACTGGTTTATATTTAATTTATATCCAGGTACATGTATAGGAAACCAGATTTCAATTTCCATCAATTTCTTTAGGGAACAGGAAGTGAAAACAACAAACTCAGATGGCCAGAGCTTCCATTTTATTTATTGGATGCAAATGAAAAGGGATGGTTTAACTTTTTTGGTTTGATACATGGGCTTTTATTTTATTGAAAATGGTTGGAAGCGAACCAGTTCACTTTGAATAAAAAAAATTAAACATGATGAACCTCTTAAGTATCTATAACACAGCAAGACTTTCAGGACTTACTTCAGAGAATAAAGTGAAGAATCTCATGTTTGGTGTTGGAAAGGATTGGTTGTGGACTCTAATGCTGATTACTTAGTCAATCCTTTGATTTCAGGCCTTCAACTACTGGCTGAAGATCCCAGATGACAAAATGAAAATAATTTCAGAGGTTATACAGATGCTGCATAATTCAAGTTTGCTGTAAGATGTCTCCCTTTTTTTCTCTCTCTTTTTTTTTTTTTTTTTGTCATTACAGTTTGTCACCCACACAACCTGATGAAATGATTTACATGTGAATTTTTTCATGTTTTGAGTTACTTGTGTCAGTAGAGAGGGAATTGGATTAGTGTATTTTTTAAATTTTTTTTAATGAAACAAAAAAACTATTTTACCACAACTCTTTCCATGCAGAGATATTTTGTGTTCAAATTAATGTCTAAAAACAGTGTCAGTAGATTATCAGAGAAGTTTGATTTTCCAAAAGAAGACATCCAATTTGCATATTTTCTATTAACAAAAAAAAAAGGTCTTGTTTTTATGATAGCTAATGACACTTGAGATCAAGTTATATTCTGTTCTTGTTTGTCATCTCCTGTCAAGAATCTGGTTAAGGATATGAGCCTATATATACTTCTGAAGCAGTATTAAATAAACTAAATCAAAAGATGCCATAGCTAGGATGCGACCAATGTTTTAACCCAGCAGGATGCATCAGGCCTTCTGTCAGATTTCAGAACAACAACAACAATTGTGTAGACACAACATGTTTTAAGTATAGTAGATGTCTGTACATCATATTTATTAAGTTTGAGTCAATTTGACCCTAGATGTATCAAAGGGTCTGTCTGGTTTAAAATTTGTTCACCCTACTCGTCACTAGTACATGTAGTCCCTTTCTAACAGCAGACAATGCAAAAATGTGCACTAATTTAATATCATTCTCAGGCATAGCTGTTATTCTTCAAACATGAATTTCAGTGTTATCATAGAAACTCTACCACTTCAGCATTTTCCTTTGGGCCATGGCTAGATGGACTTAATGCCGTGTAGTCTCCATGGCTAGACGGACAATCAAATTATAGCCTGGAACAACCCCGCCAGCTTAACCTGCTGGGACCCTCGACAAGCGCAAGTCCGCCCTAATGCTAACATGTAGCCTAGGTCCAACGAGCGGGTGACGGTCCTCCCTAACACTAACATGTATGAGACCCTTGACCAGCGCAAGTCCACCCTAATGCTAACGTGTAGGTCCCACGAGCGGGTGATGGTTTAGATCTAGATCAAGATCTCTCCATTCTACATCTGATTCAACTACACTTTAAAAAGAAAACAAAAAGAGAGAAAAATACAAACTTTCTGTCAAAATGACAAACACACACACGATACAAGGAATAGGAAATAAAATATATACATTTATAGACGTAGACGCGTTGAAGTTGAGATTGAACCCTCCACTCAGTTGGTAACGTCCGAAGGATATCCAGCGAAAGCATCCCTTTCAATTAACCTCTCAAAATTGTGCATTAAAAAAAAAGAAAAATCTATGTCAAATATATACATATCTGTATTACTTTTTGTCATATAAAAAAAATATTTTTTTTTTTTTAAAATGTGGCACAGATGAGACTCGAACCGGGGTTGATAGCATATCAGTCTGGTTACTTGTCCATTAGGCCACAGCTGACTATGACCACACAGTGAAAATAAACATTATAATACAGGGGAAATGACAATACATCCGAATAGACCTGAGGGCTAGCTGGACTTAAGTTATTTATTTCCGTTGACATTGTAACAATAAGCTTGTCATCTTTCTTCACAAGAGAGGCTTTGATGAGTATACTGCTGCGCCAAAAAGCTTTTGTGAACTGAGCCATTTTTAAATTTTTTTTTTTTTTTTTCAGTCTAAGCTATAAAACAAAAATTGTGAAGAGGAAATATCTCATCTATTCTGCTGTTGTGTGAAATATGTGAAGCAAACAATGTGAACCTGCATGCAAAGAGAATTCAAATTGCAATTTTTTTTATACATCCTTTTGTTAAATTTTTTAATAGAGGAACATCTGCTGATGATTTAACCTCCCATTAAAACATTCAAAATTTTTGTCACTTTTTGAGATGTTATCTAGTGTCATGAGTTGTGAAAATGTCATTTAGAGGAAATGTTTTTAAAAGTTTCATGGAGTCATCTTATGTTGTGCACGCTTTGAAAAATATTTTTAAAAACTATTTATGTATAAGCTTCTGATCAATAAAATCTTTTGTGAATCCACAGTATAGATGTTAGGGAACTGTTTAAGTCAAAGCAAAATCCACGAAGTAAGAATTAGGACTTTTAACTCTTTTACCCACTATCTCTATTGTTGTCCTTATGTTGCCTGAACTTTTTCCCCAAATACTGTCATAAATTATGGAAAAATTATCACAAAGAGAATAAAAACTCCTTTTTTGGCCATTGTATTTTGAATAATGAAAGGAAAGTGATTTTTTACCTTCTACACAATAGACATTTGTACCCCTGTACTGGGCAAAAGGATATACATATAATTTGACTTATGGTCAAAAGGTCTCATTGATTTATTTTAACTGATTGAGCAAGCAGTAATCTGTTGTTTTTTTTCTCTCATTTTAAACCAACAGTGTTGATGATATTGAGGATAATTCTAAGCTGAGGAGAGGAATTCCTGGTAAGTCATATCAGAGAAGCTTCCTTGCACTTGTTCAGACAGAGAGATCATAGATCTATTTCAGACCTTATAGCAAACTTCGTATAGCTCCCATTTTTTCTTGGTGAAATTGTATTATTAACTGTGCATTGCACGGTGATTCATCATGTAAACAGTCTTGAATAAAGTATTGAAACATAATTGTTTGAGGTGAAAAGATAGTCAGACTGAAATAAATCTTTAAAGGGACACTCCAATATTGACTTTTGTGACTGTGGGCTGACCACTTGCATGATGGCAAGGCTACAGTTTCCAATTTATAATCTCAATGTTAAGGGGAGAATTCTGTGAGTAAAATGATAAAATATCGAGATTTTTACCAAATGGTTTGTGTGATTATGTTTTACAGTAACTCATGGTATATTCGGAGTGGCTCAGACCATAAATACAGCCAATTATGTCTACTTCTTGGCTTTAGAGAAGCTTTTCCTGTTGGGAAACCGGGAAGAAACTACACGCGTCTTTACAGGTAATTTACCCCAAGACAGTTACCTGTTCCATCACAAAACTATGAACTTTTAAGAGACTTCTGTCATTTTCCCCATCCACTTCATATTATTTTTTTTTTTTTTTTGTATTTTTTGTGAAAAAAATTAGTTTTTGTTTGTTTTTCTTATAACTGTGTCCTGTTACATCTATCCTGTGATCTGAAAGAAATGTGCTTTAAATTACTTATCTGCTAATATACAGAAAATGTTGAACAGCAGTCTTGAAAAGGAATAAATTCTTAATATTCTGAAGCAGTATATTGAAGATTAAATGACAGGGATTATCAGTATTTATTATTTTCTTTTACAGAGCATCTCCTAGAGTTACATCGTGGACAAGGTATGGATATCTATTGGCGAGATGCAGTGGTATGTCCCACAGAAGAAGACTACAAATTGATGGTGACCAGAAGTACGATCTAGTTTCTCCTCCTCAATGAAAAAGCATCATTGCCATGTTGATAACTTTGTTTGCAGGAAACAATAGCCATAGTGTGCTTGAAGTTTATGATATCTGCAGTAGTTACCAGGAACACTGTTGTAAATTTATTAATTGTGACTGAAACATCTTACTTTGTTCATATATGTGTCTACAGCTTTATTTGCAATAGTTTTCAAAGAAATGAGAAAATCATTTATGAATGGAAGACATAGCAGTGCTCATAACTTTGCAGCATTATCACTCGATTGGTTGTCACGTTGTGTGTATTCCTCTCTCTAAGAAATCATTATTTTCCACTTCGTTTTTTCCTAGTCCCACTTCAGAGCGACCTCTTACACGTTAGACTTATTTCTTACAATGTTCTTTTTATTTTTGCCATTCTGATCCTGTTGCTTTTGTCACAAGGAGTGTATATTCTCTTTGCACATGTGTTTAACATTTGTTATATTATTAAGTACATAATGCAGAGGATTTTGTTCGGATTTTTCTCGCGCCCAGTCATAATGATTTGTATAATAATTTACCACCAAGCGAAGCTTTTTCTATTATATAAGTCCTTATTTCAAACAATTTCGTGCGGAGAAAACAATTTTGAGCTAACTTGACTGTAGGCAGAGTTATTTGCAGATTAAAGAAATGGGGGCAACCCCTTAGCACATGCTAAAAAAAAGTAAAATGAGACCAAAATCAGCAAAAAAAGAACAGTTTTGCAAATAAGTCTGCGTATTCACCTCACAGTATCATACTCAACTTAAAATCTGTCCCTAAAAGCAATAATTTCTTATTGAGAGTTCAAGATTCTGTTATTTCTGCATTATAAAAACTTTAGTATCACAGATTACCTTCATCACATTCAATCCCTGATTTGTCTGTTCAGGTCCTTGGCTCATTCTGACTGGCTGAGAGACATTTGTGTTATTCAGCATTTTGCATTGTACTTTATGGGTGATGTTTTGGGGTTGTTTCTTTTTTGACTCACAGAGACAGGAGGATTATTTGGACTAGCAGTTGACCTCATGCAACTTTTCAGTGAAAACAAAAGGTACAAAACAAGCTTGTTACCACTTTGTTGATCTATCTGCTAATTAATCACATCAGAGTGCGAGCTGCCAGAATAGAGAATTGATGTGATCTGAGAACCTAGGATGAATTTTGTTATTGAGTTTAAGATTGATAAATGTGCAATAATGATTTTGATTTTGTGCTATATCACAGTATAATGTGATTAGAAAGACCTCACAATAGACATACATTTGTTTTACCTTGCAGCTGTTATTTACATTGATTTGTTTATATGCTTGGCTAAAATGTTGATTATCTATGTCTCCCACTAGTACTGGCAATATGGAAGATGTATGCAAACTTAAATACCTATTCAATGCCACTTTCTGTCATTTCTGTTTCCTCAGTAATTTCAAGCATTTGCTGGATCTCTTGGGCCTGTACTTTCAGATCAGAGATGATTATGCTAATCTTAATTCAAAGGAAGTAAGAAATAATCATATTTGTCTTTCATGTGCTCATTACTTAAAGGAGAAAATTGGGGAACTGATGTAGTAGAAAATAATGTGGGGGGGGGGGGGAGGAGGAAGATGTTCTTAATCCCATTTTTTTGGCCATAATCAATTTGGATCAGATTTATAGAAATAACATGTTTTAGATTTTTTCTTTATTCCTGCAAGTTGGAACTACAGTGGATTATAAATTGATAAATCATTTATAGAGATTTCTTTTGTCTTTATAAGACGTGATCACCCTTTTTTCTTCAGTTTTTCATTTACTGAAAATTTTTTTGCAGTACGAAGCCAACAAGAGCTATTGTGAAGATTTGACAGAAGGAAAGTTCTCATTCCCAATTATCCACGCCATTCGAGCAAATCCCGATGATACCCAGGTGCTGAGTATCCTTTTATGTACAACTGTCAGTGAACTTCCACTTAAGTTGGAGTGTTCAGTTTTGCTGTTTGCACAATTTTTCTAAACTATCATGGGCATATCAGTGAGGTCACTTTATGTCACAGGTATTAAAGTGTTTAAGACGAAGATCGGCAGTGAAAGCCAAAATCCACATTTTTGGGTTGAACGCTCGTTTAAAACTATTGAGAGTGCGTTCCTCAGTAACCCCATGGTAGTTTTTTTCTGTAAAATCGTCATGTTTGCCTTGGAAACACATGAAAACAGCTGCCATTTTGGTTTTTTCCTGTACTTTTCAACCCAAATTTTTCATAAACCATCAGTCACAAAACACCAGTAGATTTGCAGAGACATTCTTTCATCCAATATAGAATTTTTATCTGATCATTTTTTTTATATTTTGTAAAATGTATTTATTGCTATTTTTTACAAATTCCAGTATATGACATGCAAATTTTCACATTTTTGAGAGGAAAGAAATTGTGGGAAAAAAAAACTTTTGCGAATTTTGAAAAAAAAAAAACAAAAAACAGACAAATTCTCTATCTTACGTTGCTGCACTTTTCCTGGAACTTTCAAATAAATCCCATGGACAGATTTTTACAGAATCTGAGTTTTATTGCAATAGAAGTAAACTTTAAGTAAATTACAATTTTCTAAAAAGGTATAGTGAGTACCAGTCTCTTTTCCCATGACAATGTCCGTCTGAGGTGATTATTTCCTAAGAATCCTCCAAGAACACAGCTAGGACCTCACCTCACCCCCCCCCCCCCCCCCTTCAGTTCTTCCAATTCTCTCTCCCTTCTGGCTCTTGTATTCTTCCTGATAGACTGCTAGACTGCCTCTTAGTCTGTTTTTCTAACACTAACATTACTAACAACATGAAAACACTAAAAAGCATACAATTCAGCATGGTATAGTTAAGGAGTGGAAACAACTTTGAGCTGCATTAATTGCACACATTGAGCTGGTAGAGACAGTCAATATTCACTTGTTGGCCAATTGATCTTTGAACTTGTGAGCCGCACATTCAATGTGCGGCTCACAAGTTCAAAGATCATGCGGATCCTTCCACATATGAAAGTTTAGTACTATGAAGGAAGAATGGAATGTAGTTTCTCACGACCCTTTGAAAATGAATGGGTGTTTCGCCATGGAAAATTTCGTTGAAGGAGGGAAAGGTTACCATTGGCTAAGAAGAGGAAAGAGGTCAGATTTTGTATCAATACTAAATTTGAAGAGGTCTAGCCAATGCAAGTTGCTTATCTGATGAAATGAGGGCATTTTGATAAAAAAATTAAAAAATTATGCACTTACCTCACTGTACAATAATGGCAATTTTATGTCTTCAAAATCAGCCCTTGACCCAAAAATGCACTCCATACTATCAATCAGTATGAGGTCAAAGAATAAAAATATCTGTAGAACGCAAAAATCCATAATTTTGACCCTCAACATCAATTTTCTCTGCCCCCAGGGTCGCCCATCATTTCTCACCGGGAAAAGGTGTTCCACTGCTATAAAGTAGACATAATTAGCTACCTTAGACCAGCTCCAAATATAAACCGTTGGTTACTGAATATCATATTTCATGCAATTCTTTATCTAAATCTGTAATAGATCCCATAGCATCACCAACTGAACTATCTTTTTAGCATGGGGATTTTAAATTGCTTATTGTGCAGTCTGTGACCAGAATGACCACAGTAAAATTTCATTAAAATAAATATAGAATAACTGGTCTTCTGTCAAGGTGAATTTATTAATGATTTCCTTTTGGAAGTTTATGCTGATGATAAATTTTGTTGAAAAGAAACCGTTAGATTTTAGAATGAGAACACCTAGCTTTATATGTGTCACTGAAGAGCCCAAGCTCCTGCTCACCATGTTCTAACTTATTCAAACATTAATTTTTTTTTTCTCTCTCTCTTCTGGTCCCCTTGTGCTTTTGTTTTCCTTAATTTTGATTTTAGGCATTTTGAGACAAAGAACAACAGACAATGACGTGAAGAAATACTGTGTTGATTACCTGGAGAAAACTGGAAGTTTTGAATACACACGAGGATATCTCAGCCAACTGGAACAAGAGTAAGGCATTGTTCTCCTCTTTAGTACCATCTTTCTTGAATATGTTTTTTTTCCCTCCAAAATAGCAGACTTTCTTCAAAACCAAATACAGAGCACATTTCACATGACCAAATGATGTTGAGTGTCAAAGATTTCATATAGGGTTACTGGTGACTGTAGAAATCTGCAATGAATATACTTTACTCTGCTGAAAAGTAGTGTTCAGTTATTGCCCTTTTGCGACTTATGCGCACTCAAAGGTAATATCCTTGACCCCTATGTCAGATAGATCCAACATTTTTAACAATGCTCACTGTAACATCCAACTCAGCTGGATAACAAAATTATTGCAATACAGCTGAGACAGTGATAGAACTAGTTGCATTCAAGAAGCCTTTTTTTTTTTTGTTTGTCGTATGTTTCCTGTCTTCATATTTTTTTATTGGTGTTATTGTTTTCCATTAATTTAAAAGATATATTTCCAGTAGTTCATTGGAATCTGTTTACCAACACTCTAACATATCTATCAGTGACGTTTGTCAGTTGTACCGAAGATTTTCCTTCTCGTTACCTCATAATTCTTAGCAAAATTCATTGATATGTGCTATGTACATGTAATTTGTTTTTGAAAGCTGTATTGCCTCCATTTAAACAGTCAGTATAGTATTAAGTTAGTTAATCATTCTACTCCAATGTCCAATTTGAAAATCTGTAATAGATACAGATGCAAACATGTGATAACAACCTTTTGTATTCTGAGAAACAGCAATAATGACCAGACCTTTTAATGTCATCATTAAAGACTTGTTATATCTGTTTGTGATAACAAAGCTTTCAGCCCATGCCAGACATCAGTTTAAAACTGTCTTACTGTTTATATTGCTATATGATATTGTATGTATAAATTTTCTTTAGTCTTTTTAAACTATTATAGTTTAAAAAGACAAAAGAAAATTTAAATAGATTTATCAAATACTGTGAAATACACTACGGTACTGTTTAAAACATTATTTTGACCCAATTTCATCTCTTTGTTTTTCTCCCTTAAGCTTGCATGCTGAGATTGCAACCTTTGGTGGAAACCCACATCTGACAGCCCTAGTGAATGAGCTGAGAAAGATCTACTCATAACCATAGAGAACGTATCTGGCTGTTGATCAGTGCTTTCAGCAGTGGAAGTTTTGGAATGTCATTGATGAATGATGAAGTTTATTACCTCTTTGGAATTTATCACTCTTTGGAATAGACAAAGACTATCATTTTAGAGTCTGAATTTATCAATTTTTTTACATAACTTGTTAGCTTTCATTATCTCACCTTGCAGGATGTTTTTTTTTCGGAGTGTCCATCTGGACCCAGTATTACAATGAGGAAGCATAGGCAAATAAAAAATTGCACCACAAAGTAAAGGCGAAACAATTTTGTATTGGCTCGCACATGGGAGCATCTGTTCACAGTTTTTGGGGGGAGGAGAGATGGGGAGTTGGGCTCTAATAGACTCTAGGGTCTAGCTGGGCCAGCTGGCTAAAATAGACAGTGCCTTTTTTATATTTATTTATTATCCCTCTACTAAAGAATTCCTTCAGCAGCCATTCATTAGTATCTGAAGTCTAGAAATATCATGGATGAAGTTCGTCATTCTTTGATGGACAGAATATCTCACAATAAGATATTAAGAGTCTGAAAATATCGTCAGTTTTCTTGCAGAAATTATGTTCAACTCTTGTCATGTCAGCAAAATACCGCAATTTCCATACTTGATGATTTTTTTGTTTATACAGTCACATGTCAGATGCATTTGAACCTATAAAGTGAAAAGATTCATGTGACATTTATTGTATATATTTTATTACAGTGATACAATCAGTTCACATATATTTCGTTAATGTCAGTGGTCAGTTAGCAAGAAAAGGCACCTTCTGAAGATGGCCTATCATCAGTCTGTCAGAAAAAGTAGGGCAGTTTTTTAATGTATTTAGTTTTATGTCTTCTTGCACATCAGGCAAGACTGAGGCATTAAATAGAAGAACCAGTAACTGCATGGCTGGACAGAGTGGTATCTGCTCCATTCTACTTTCCGTGGGCATCAGACAAAAGAGAAAGATTAATCAATAGTCCAAGACAATGAAAGGTTAAGAAGTTAAGAATCATCTACAGCTACTGTAAGGCTGTTGCATAATATGTGGAGTCACATCATAACTATGCCAAACTTTGATTAAAATAGAATTTAGAAATTTTATATTTGTAAGATGACATTAGGATTGGTCTGGTTTAAGTTATTTCAACAATGAAAGCTATTCTTGTAAATGTATTTCTTATGATTTTTTTTTTTTTTTTTCTTCCATGATTCAACAGGAACAGAAAAAATTAGTCTCTATTCGTGAACAAAATTTTACATTTTTTATCTTATATTTGAATCCTATGTTCAAATCCATGGTTACGCTTTCTCAGGAAATTGAAGAAAGTTAACCTGTAATATTAATTGTTCTGTTCTTTAAGTTGTATCACTGAGTATTCATTAACATTTATGTAGAATGTTAATTAACGTTCAGCAAAATTTAGTTGTTTCACTCCCTACCATCAGTCACAGTGGTCTGGTCTTGTAACGATCTGGACCTTTTGTGACTGAAAGTTTATCAGAAATTATTATATATGTTGTACAAATCAAGTCTCAAACCCATTCCTCAGCTGTGAATTTTTTTAGTGTTTCCAAACCTAGTCTGACAAATCTTGGGTACCTGTAATGTGTTTTTTAGCTTCGAGGGCTTGCCCCCCCCTTTTTTTTTTTCCCCTTTCTTTTCCTTGGTCCAGCCTTGCCATAATAATGAACAGTTAACAGCTGTTAAAAACTCAGGGTTTGTCACTGGAAAACAGCTCTGAATTTTTTCTCTTGTTCGATAAAAATGAGACAATGGAGATAAAGAGAAGGTTGGGCCCCAGGGAAACAAAATGATCTTGACCTGGAGCCATACTCCGTTACTGTAACCCCACATGACTTGGTGTAACTGTTTTTCAAATGCATACCGGTACTTCTGCCCCTTTAATTGATGCAGCTTTTGTTCCATGTTCTGATAATTTATTGTGCAGTTAATTTACTATCAAACTTGAGAATTCTGAAGGGTTGTTAGATTTAATTTTTTTATTAAAGGGTCCATACATTGAAAATATTACCATGTCTCTACAAAATAAATTCATGGTGAAAATTATTTCTAAACATTCGACATATTTACAATAGATCTAAATATCTTTTTCCATATTTTTTTTTTTTTAATTTTTTTTTTTTTTAATATCAGCATCTGAACAAGTGAAACCAAGCACTATAAACATAATGACAGACATGGCTAATTTACTTACATCCACCACTGTGTGGGCACCTTGCATGACCTAGTTACATGAGCACAAGAGGCCCTGCAGAAATGCAGCTGATTGGAAGGCATGTTCATGCGTCCCAGTTGCACATGATTAGCTATTGTCATGCCACGTTGTGCAAGAATCCCAGTTTGTACGCACCACACTTAAGCTGCATGTGGTGTATGCTAAACTAAATGTTACTTTACACTAAGTCATCCATATGGGCACCTCTGTCCTCACCAGTACAAACTCTTTTGAAGTTACAGTTGCTTCATTTGTATGGCCTCTGGGTCTGGCTATCAGAATGTGGTGCAGCAAAGTTACAATTTTTACAGTCGAGTGAATTAGTTATTGAAGCATGCAGCCTGTAAACATGCATTAAATTCATATTGTTTTGTGTGTTCCCCATCAATTTTAAAGACTTTTTATGTGGTATATTTTGAAAATTTCCATCTGACATGGTTTTGGTAAAATAAAATGTTGGCGCTCATTATCTTCATGTAAGATGAAGTACATGTAATTAAGATGTCATCACTGATAGTGATATACCCTCGACTGGTTTATCATTACTAATACATGTAATAATCTCCAGGATAACATCTTCACTATATTAATTTCCGCACTAAAGAGCAATGTGAATGATTTATTGAAACATCATCAGCCATATATGTAGCTGGCATGTATGAGATTATGCAGGTGGTTGAATGCACACATGTATGTAGAATGTAACATAACTGGCATCAATCAATCTTGTAAGAAGTTGTGTTTTTCAACTCTTGTCTCAAATGTATATACATGTGCATATGTACATGTGCTTGTATTTGAAATTTAGAGCTAGCATCTGACAGTATGTTCCAGGGAGTGTTCATAATTATCTCAAAACTTCATCTTTTTTTACAAGAACAACTGAGTAGCATACAATTCTCTTTGTCCCACAACTATGATGAGCTAGATGTCAAAGGGAGACCATTGGAAAATTGTGTTTTGCTGACCTTGGGTTCACAGGAGTTAGCTTTAAATGTGGATTTCTCAGCCCATAAGGTTTTCATAGTTTAATCATATTTTCCTGAAATTAATAACATGTACATGTAGGCCTACATTATTATGTAGGCCTGCGGTACATGAAAAATTGGACTCACGTTACCTTGATGTGGGACTTATTAATAATCATCTCTCCAATGAAGAAGTATTGTGTCTCAGTGACATAGCCTGGGTGATTCACAACCACCTTGTACATGTAATAGGATCATGAAAAAATGATAGTGCAGATCTGCTTAAGAATTGAAAAGACACCATTGTCAGAATGGGTACATTGCCTTCATCATACTTCATGTCAGACGTACCAGTACATCAGCGTAACATTTTATACAACTGTTCATAGTAAATCCCGCACTCTTCAATGCAATGATTTGCTACCGGTATCAGACACTTCTAATTAGAAGTAACTAGTTGGTCTGAAAGCACCATACTAGAGTGACATAAGGGGCTTGACACAGAAATACTAGTGTGACATAAGGGGCCTGACACAGACATGCTAGTGTGACATAAGGGGCTTGACACAGAAAACCAGAAGATGGAGTGAGCAAAAGTTTTATTTGAGGCTCAAACTTGAAACAAAAGTGTTTTTTTTTTTTTTTTTGCTGTTGTTGTTGTTGTTGTTGTTAGTGATCGTGTTTATTGTTTGCATTTTTTTTTTTTTTCCTTGGCAAGATGTGAAATTTTCACAGAGCTATCATATTTGTCTTAAATCTAATCACATTTGTTTCATTGTTTTTTTGTTTTTTTTAATGGTAAACTTGTTTATATTCATGACAAAACGATCTTATACATATATATATTTTATTTTGCACAGTTACAGAATTGATCATTGTGAATTTTCTTCATAAATTTCATCTATTCAATATTATAGAATTTTTTTTTTTTTTCCTTTTACTTCTGCCTCTTCACTTAGCCATACATATATTCACTTGTCATTTGTGACATGCATAATTTCAATGTACTTATAGTTTCTCTAGTCTATCCTGTCTATGGCAGTTGTGCTGTACATGTATAGCAAAATACAACTGTCAGATTGCTGGAGGGATAGGTGTAAGAGGATGGTGCAAGCATTTTAAGGCGTGGCATGAAGTGTTTTTTTTTTTAAATTGAATTTTTATGCTCTGATATTTGATATTAATTACCCATTTGATTACATTGTACTAAATAGTGGGCGAATGACTTTCCATCTTCAAGTCTGGGTTTGTGCTAACATATTTCATTGTAATTTTCAAGCCTGAGTTTATGTAACATTGTAAGTGTTGAAAGTTTGTATCAGTATCCCTTGCATTGATGTGCTATGCAGCTTAGTATGATTGGTTGCCAGCAATTTTTTTTTTTTTTCGTTTATGTGTATGTAAAAACTGAAAGTTGTCACCTAACAAGTAAGAAGTGTAAGCAAATTATATTACAGTGCCTCATCAATTTGAAAACCAGTTCACAAGCTCAGTCTGATAATGTGCTAATCATGAGTTTATTTGTATCTAATTAATACAAGTGAGTATTAGTAAGCGTACCTTTGATCACATTGCATACCATATCATGATTACATACATGTATGCATGCTGTTGCTCTTGTTTTCCTATGTATATATATTGTATGCATGTGACTTTAGAACACTCTGATTCTGATAATGCTTTGAGTCCTTAGAGGGTGAAGTGCTACATGTATATGTGATCCTCATAATTATTATTTCATGTCATTACCGTTCATTACATGGAGAGATATATCTTGAGTTTGAGACTGCTCATTATGTTGTTAATATTATGAACAAATATTTATTTGTTGTTTCAATCTGAAACCTAGAATGAGTGGAAACAACATTTTTGTATAATTACCTGGACATCAGCACTAAAGAGATGCAGAATTTGTAGCAAGGCTCATAGAAAGTATATCTGTAACCTTTTTTTACTGAAACCCATACTCTTAATTCATTCATTCATATCTGCAATATACTTTGTTTAATAAATGTTTTCATTTACCACCATAACACTTCTCTTGCAAGTTGATCTACGTGTACTTTAGAATCAATTGTTTTCAGCTGACTCAAATACAACACTATCAACAATGCGTCACAAAATCCCCAAAATTGGGATTTATAGTTCAGGCTGCGGTTTTGTACTGCAAGGCCATTAAGTTTAAATATGTTTTGTGCAAAGTCAAAACTTTGATTCCATATACATGTATAAGCACAAGCAGATTTTAGCTTTAAAAATCAGCATTCAATTCACCAACCCAGAAATATGATGATGATTAACAATCGCTGACGATATAATCTAGCTTGTCCAGCACTTCTTTTATAAGCATATCTATCATCACAGCTATAATTTATAAACCTTGGAGAAGAAAAATGATCATAGAATGATCGTAACAACATGAAGTCTTTGTACTGAAGAGAAAATCACTAATGAAGTAGGATATTTAGTGCTTTAGCACTGTAGGTGATGAACATGTCGCAGCTTTTTTCTGCTCGCTCTAATCTTTTCCCTTTCTTTACACTAAGTGAATTAAGAAAATAGTGAACATGTGACAAGCCACACAGCAAACCGCATTTTTACACAATACATGTATTTTTTACAAAATAGTAATCATAGTTTTATTTCTACAATCTTTGATCACATAGTTTACTTAGGCCTGCATTCTTTTTATATATCTTCCTGACTTGGAAATGTATTCTTGTGGGGTAAAGTGCATTGTCGCCATTAAATCCCCCCCCCCCCTCTTTTTTTGTTTTTTTAATTTGAATGCATGTACACACTGAAATTTGTCAGTTTGGAATCTGATGCCGATTACATGTAGTATATAGATGCCATTTCTCTCACTTCTCTTTGAACATTAAAATCAAAGCTTCAAATTAATGTCCTAATGCTGACAGCAGACTAAAGAGAACAAGGTTGTAAAACCTGAACGATAGTCAGATTTTAGGACAGAGGGGAGAAAGGGAAAATTGTAAAAGTGAACATTGTGGGGAGCTGAGTAAACTTGTCAGTGTTTGTTGCCGATCTTTTCTGGGTTAACCTTCTCAGAACTAATGGCTTGAACCACCAATGAAAGACATAATTAAAAGCAAGCTCTGCTCTTTTGAAATCTGCAAGAATCACGTAATTTCTCCACTTAATCGTGAAGAAAACCATACCTCTCACATAAATATGTTCTGGTTTGACTTGCTATATTGAAACAAAATAAGGGAGCGTTTTCTCATCTCCTTAATTTACCTAGACGTGGAAAGGGTCAAACTAACATTGTTTTATTTGCAGAGACAGAATTTCACAAGAACTGAGAGCTTCAGATTCCGGGAAAGAAAAACAGTTCACTCACTTAACTGTCTTATTTTTCAGCAATACTAACATGTTCCCCACATGCGAAAAATGTGCTCATCTGACCTAGAAAGTTCCCATATAAGCCACTCCTCTAAACTGGGGCGATCTTTCTTGTCATGACAGTCAGAATCCGCCATTGGGTGTTTTATAAGCGGTCTTTTTTTTTCCTGCCACCTTTACACTACAGAATTGAATGGCTTAACCCCTTCACTCAAACCTATTTTGATATAATGCTTGTACCAAACCAGCCTGCCTGACTATATGTCATCACCAGTGAGAAGAGCCAGTTTCGACAGCAGCAGCAGTTACTGTACCAGGTTAGATAGCATCGATTGTAGTAATTTTTCTTTTATTCTCAGTCTGCGATCATTTTGTCATATTAGGGAGTATTTGGCCATGCAGACGTTTTTCGAGGCCTGTATTTTTTGTTTTTGTGATTGTGTGCGTGATTGAATGTGTATGTGTGAGAGAGAACAGTCAGCAGGGTAATCTACACACAAACAAAACTGAACGTGTCTTGTGAAAGAAATGGACACTCGGGCACAGTCTATTTTTGACTTATTGTTCACTTCATCGGGCAGAGATGGAACGTCAGAGGTAGAGGAACTTTGTGTGGAACTGGTTTGATATCACTGAAAGTGGCTGAAATTTGATAGGCCTGGGGGTGCTGTTTCCCTACTGCTGAACTCCTTTGAAACATCAGCGGTCAAATGTTTAATCTTCCCTGTTCCGGAAAGTTATGATCCTGTGGGAACCCATGGATTACCAGTGGTTTGTTTCTCTGTAGTGACTCACGGGCCAATTTGTGACTCTACCCGTTCGTGATTGTTTGTCATGTTCTATGTCTGTCTCCATGTGTGTTAAGACGTCTGGGCTGGTCCAATGTGGGAAGCTATCAAGGAAGAGATGGCCTGTTGACAGGGCTTCCGTGACCTTTGCGTCAGTCGGTGGAGTCCAGACCCGGATCTTCAAAGAGAAGCAGGCTTGGGTGTCTCCCACAGCTACTGGTCAGGAAACTCATTGGTACCTTAGTTTCATGGCCAGTTAGATGGAAACATAGCCAGTAATCCCTTTGTTTGTGGCCTGGGACTGGAAGACTGGGTTCCAATTGAGATCCATGCAGCAACACTGATGGCACTTCTTGAAAGAAAACGTGTGGTTTTTGTGGAACACAACTGAAACCCAACAGATAGCTCAAACGGTTGTGTGCTGTCAAATAGGAGAGATCAGAAAATGTGCCAACCGATACTGGGGAAGATTTGTATACAGAAATGCAACAAGCAAGAGACATGGGTAACAACAAGAAAATGTATAAGAAGATTAGAGTTGCTATTGAATCAACAACGAACAAAATCACGCCTCTCAAATCCTCACCAGGTGAGCAAATAACAGACAAAAAACAGCAGATGAGATGATGAGCACTACACGGATCTATACTCGCAGCCTAAATAGGGCGATGGAAACCTTGAAGACGAAGTACCTCAACTTCCTGAAATGACAGAATTGGATGAGCCACAACAACTTTACTCAGCACTTGATGAACTTGCAAGTAGGAAGTCTGGAAGGCGCCAGGAAATGACAACATATCGGCAGAAATACTAAAGGAAAACATCCTTCCCCATCTGTACAAACTACTTACAACTTGTTTGGCTGGAGATGGAGATCTCACAAGACATGAAAAGTGCCAAGATTATCAGCCCTATACAAAGGTGACAAGGGAGACTACAATAACTACAGGGGCATTTCACTTTTGAGCATCGCTGGAAAGGCTTTTTGCAAAGATCATCTTGAAGCGACTGCATAAATTAGAGTCCTACCAGAGAGCCAGTGTGGTTTCAAATCTAATTGATCAACAACGGACATATTTTCACCTCGGCAGCTACAAGAGAAATGCCAAGAACTACCCTTACACATAGCATCTGTTGAATTGACAAAGGCATTCGATACAGTCAGCAGATCTGGGCTGTACATGGTGCTGAAGAAAATGTGTCCACCTGTGCTGCCCCAACTCATTGCCTGATTCCACAAAGACATGAAGGCCACTATTCAGTTTGATGGCTCAACATCAGAGGACTTTGACATCAACATTGGCGTCAAACAGGGATGTCTTAGCACCGACCTTATTCAGCGTTTATTTTGCTGTGTTGCTGCAGTATGCATTTCAGGAGTCACCTGGCAATGTCTACCTTCACTGGAGAATGGATGGGTCACGTTTCAATCTTTCACGACTCAGAACCAAGACTAAGATCCAACCAACCAAAATTAGACCTCCTCTTTGCTGATGATGCAGCACTACTTGCCCATAGTGAATCTACTTACAGACCATGATGGGCCACTTATCAACAGCATGCAAGTCCTTCAATCTAGTCATTATTGTCAAGTAGGCGTTGTTCTTGCACAAGAAGACACCAAGAAGGGACACAAGTTTGAAAACAAAGAACTTGATAGACAAGTTCTGCTGTCTGGGGTCTACCATCACCTCCACCATTAACAACAACCTGAATCATTGCTCTACATTCAAGTCAAGATGAAGTACCACCATGGTTTAATACTGAAGGAGAGACAAAAACATGCCCTTGGAAAATAAAGGAAAGGCACATAGAAACGAAGATCACTAGCGATATGATACTAGGAGGTCAAACCATCAAGAGCAAAATGAAATACTCAAGACCCAAACGTCCCCGAATCCTGGAAAGATGCAAAAATCCTACTGTTCCAAAAAATGAGACAGAGGAGATATCAAAAACTACAGACCTTATATGTCTACTAGATCACACATATAACTATTCACAATAGCACTACAAAACAATAGGATAACTTGATGAAAATCAGCCAAGAGAGCAAGCAGTATTTAGGAAAAAACTATTCAACAACAGACCAATATGTTCTTGGACTAACAACTGAGAAGTGCCAAAAATACAGTATGCAAGAATACATCGATTACAAGGCTTTCGATTCCATCGAACACTTTGCAAAACGAAACACTGCTTCTTTCTACTATTAGTGCTACTTGTCTGTCTCTCTCCATTTTCAGCGAAAGGTTTTGATGACGTTTCTCTAGACTAGATCTAGATGTAGATGATCTAATTCTATCCAGCAGACCTTCCAAAACAGTTGATATGCACCACTAGTGTAGTTTTGAGTAGGGAACTAACTTCTGTTTGACCGCACTTTTAGCGGTGGTGACTTTTTGTTGTTGTTGTTGTTGTTGTTGAAGAATCAACCTATCGTAAAAGATCTCCAAAGGACGTAGTCTTACAGAACATGTAAATCCATCATACAATCTAAATCTACCGCTCTCCAGTGTCAAATGAACATAAAAAATTGGCAATCTGAAAAGGGACACTACTCGCTGTCATTGAACAGATTCACAGTTTTTCTCAATTATACAGGAAAAGGGCAAAAATCGCAAAAAAAAAAAAAAAAATCGCGGCCAGGTATAAAATCGCGGCGGCAACGCGTTTGCAAGGCGATGCAATTTTCTGGCCATTAAGTGTCTGCCTGCCCACCTGTCACAGGGTCAACAGGCGAAATGCCAGCGTACCGGCAAATTCTTTGACTCATAAAATTGACCAATTTTAAAGCTTTATAAATCTGGTTCTAATTCTCCCCATCCTGATTATTTGAAAGGTTAGTTTAAGCTCTTTAGTACGATGGAAAATCCCATGTCTCTATGATTATTAGTGTGAGATAATGTATGTATTTCATTCACTCATTCATTGTTCGCACAGAACAGTTGTCCTTTGAGACACCTCAGAAGATCTAATAACCAGCTTCCTCCATTCCTCCTTGTTCTCTGTCTTTCTCAATAATGTCTGAAAACTATGATGTATAGAAATCTATAATTCTGCCTCTAATTAGTTGGGTAATTAATTATATCTCAAATTTTCCGAGTGGTACTCGTTAGTGTTTGTATGACTGTGATATTCTATACTTAAACTCTTAATCCTCTAAATTTCATGATCTCGTCACCATTACTTTAAAAACTGTTAAAGGTGTGAATATCACAACGAGTGCTTATCAAGACAAAATTTTCTTTAATGGGCCCCACCAAATCAAATAGTGTTTGACCCGAGATAACCTCCATCAAGAGGTTGAAAGACGTACATATATAGAACTTTAGTGTTTGACATCTTTAGCCTGTGTTAACAATGGCAAAATTCATTGGACACATACAGGGCTTATATAGAAAGAAGTGTGTAGAGCCTTTGAGAGGAAAAATATGACTCAAAACAACAGAATATGACACACAAAAAAAGAAAGAAAATGTATGTGTGAGACAGAGAAAAAGGACGTTCCACTGTAATTTTGTCTCTACTATTGATACGGTACAAGAGAAGACAAAGATGGGACAGGAGTGTGTTTAAGTATATATTCCAAACTTGTCTCTTCTCTATTAGAGATGTAAAATGGAGAAAAAGCACTGATACATTTAAAAGAGCCAAAAAACTAACTGAATACTATATCTGGTGTGCTTTTTATTAACAAAAAAAAAAAACTCAGCCATGTGCGCTCATAGTATGCAACTGAGACTAGGAAGTGTCATAAGGAAAAACACGGAACACGGCAGAGTGAAAAGTAATAGTGTTGCATGATGGCACAGAGAGCACTGAAGAAATAGCCTACATTGTAAGTACATGTATATATGTGATGGAGAGTGTCACATTCTGTTTATTAATCCCAACATCCTTAAAACTTCTGAAGCATGTGAATGTGCAACATCAACACACACAGTCTGTTATGTAACAAAGCTAAAGACGAGCCTGATCTTGCTGAAGAATTGTGAGGTGCAAAAAAGCAAAGGGGAACCTCTGGCCTTGCAAAGAGTAAAGAGCACGGTACGGAGAACACAGGTACCAGTTCATATATATCAAAGCTAGAAAAACGGGCCAGTGGGTCTCAAAATGATTTGGAGAAATTGAGATTCATAATGAATTCAGATCTTCATCAAGTCAGCCCAAGCTTGATGTAGCAGTTTCAACTAAATCAGTCACAGGAAAGGCCACCAAACGGGAAGTTTACTGATAACCTTTTTGTCTCACACACGTAATCTATATCTATGGGAGGAAAGAACAAAATGTGCTTATAATTAAATGTGAAATCTTCAATATAATCCTATGGAAATGTTGTAGGTGCTTGTTTCCTTTGTTTTGATGAAAGGAAAAGAAGTAAAAATGCATACAGAAATTCATTTAGCCTTGGATAAACCAGCTGCATAACAGTAACTAAAAGTATCACTCATAAACATATTAAGGTGGAACTTCAGAAGGGTTTTCCAGCAAAAGTATAGAACATTACAATCACTTAAGCTTAGCACTGTCAAAGAGAAACCATTCTTTGCAGTCCTTAAAGGAGTAATTTTAAAAAATCAGTCTGCATCATGACTTTCCCAACCAAGGTGACTTACTCATGACCCCCCACTTGTGGTTTCGAGCCAAGGCCCGCACAACTAAACTGCCACCATTGTGACCCTATGTCAAATGCAGTTTCTTCTGATTGTTACCCCCCCCTCCAAAAAAAAAAAAAAAATGAAATTAGGAGCCAAACCTAAAAGTATTATGTTAAATCTGAGTTTTAGAAAAGAAATGGAGCTTGTAAAAGTTTCACAAAATCTCCAGAAATAAATCCCGTTTTCTGGTTCAAGATGGAGAAAAAGTACATATAGTTAGTGCATGGCACCTTAGTCAATTCATTTGCTGTCAGTCATTCCTGTTGTTTTGAATGTCAGAATTGCACATAGACAAAATCTGTAACAATCAATATCTGTATAAAACCACAAAAATCGTTACAGATAATCATGTTTATTTATCTGGACATCTCAGCATTGAACACAGCATGAAAATAATGCACAGCAATATATATGACCCTCCAGCACAAAATCAGCCACAAGTGACAGAACATTCAAGATAAGGCAAAAAATAGATTTACAGGTTGAAGTTGGCCAAATCTGAGTTATTGATTGTGTCATTATCTGTGTTCATTCTTCTTTACACAATACAAATACACGTATTAACAAAACTGACTTTTTCTATTTTTTTTTGTGTGAATTATTTTTGCTAACTGGTAGTGAGTAACAAAAGAATTTTGCTGCGTTTTGATGCCTTACATGTATTTCAATATTCTTCACTCATTTTGCAGCTGGGCAAGCTGGCATATTTCCAATGGCCTTTCCCTGCTCTCAAAGTCTGAAAATATGACTAGAATGAATTGATTCTATTCTTTAGTGGGCTGGTATCGTGAAAAAATGATGCACATTCTTGACCTAAATGTTTGTCTCTTCCACAACTGAATCCTTCAATCTAATATATGCTGATTTGATCATGGGCCAGCAAAGGGATGCTACTCTTACTCACTATTGCACTTACAACATAATCAGCTGAATTTACGATAGAAGTTGATTGTCTCGTCTTCTCCTGTTTTTATCATTTAAAAAAAAAAAAAAAGAAATCCAATCAGCACGCAGAAATGGAGGAAGATTCAAAGATCGTTCAGTCTATGAATTTCGTACGATGATTTTTTCCCTAAACTGTGCTCATCTCTACCGTACGGGGAAAGTATAGCAGGAATGGCCAGCCTGGTCACAAAGATAGCGAGGGTAAAGAAAAAAGATGATGCTGATGACAGAGAACAGATCAGCAAAAATTCTGAAGTCATCACATGTGAGGTGGAGAGAGAATGGGCAAACATAAAAAGGTTTTGCTGAAAGTGAAAGCGAAGGAATGTGGCAGACATTTGAATTCAGAGTAAATCAATCTATTGGGCTAATCCAGTCCAATCCAGTGTGGGAACTGTGTACAATATTATTTTAGAAGTGTCAGTGTATGATAGTATTATTAAAGGTTGAATTTTTTTTTTTTTTTCAAATGCCATTTATAGCAAAGGTACCTTTCATTGCTGAATTTTATTGCATTATTTTCAGTATTGTACAATGTTAGTATAGTAATATTTCCTGCACAGAATATTTATTTGTACATTAAAATTGTTGAACATATCTGTGCTGTGTTACAAGTTTCATGCAGTTTGAAATTTGAAAAACTTACAACTACATGTATGTGGCTACTAAGCAAATGTGTGACTGAACTCTTATGAACCCTTTCTCAAAATGACTGATTTGAGTATGAGTTTACAGAGCATAAGTTTATAAATATTTGACCAATTTGCCTCATTTTTGTTTCTATATCATCTTAAAACTTTCCATTTTTAAAACATGTACATGTATATAACAGATTCCAAAATTTCCATCTTATGACTCATTTCAAGGTGGAGGGTTTATATATTGGAGTGGTTGGTTTTTCTAGACACAATAGGAAAAAACTACAACATAAAAATTAAACTGACAAATTAAAATGTCTGTCATTATACTGCACACATTTCCATGTAAACAAAATCACACACAAGGAAACTCTTATAAAATATGATTACATGTCAAAAAATGTGCCTGTTTAACAATTTCAGGAATGTGCTTGCTGACAAGACTTCAGCTATAAATGTTTTAAAACAAAACCATGAAAGGCAAGTGTTGCCTGCTAATATTTCTCAATGAAAAACTTCAAAGATTCATTCAGACTTTTTGTTTCTTCCTATTGCAGTTTCAGAGAAAAAGAGCTAACTTTGGCCATTATAAATTTTTTTTAGTCTGCTGAAATAGATCTTTGAAATACATGTATCTGATTATCTTGCAAAAAAATAAGAAACACAGGGAGAAAAGAAAGGAAAACAAGATGAGACTCATCATACAGGTGATGAAAATGCCCTGAGGAAGAACCAAGTACATTTGAAAATTTGGCTTGGGGATTCAATTTCTACAATTCAAGTTCTATGTGTGTATTAATTCATTAGTTGCTTCTTCTGATGTATTTGATTAGTTGCCGGTGGACTGCCATCTTGTATTTTAAGACACTTTTATAAAGTGATGAGGGTTCACATGTACATCAAGCATCTGTCATGGAAAAATCATGAATACACTTGTTCTGAATCTCTCCTTTCTGAGACCCACTCTCCTGATAGCTGTGGCAAGAGTGAACTGTAAACAACTGCATAATATGGGCCATTCATTTCAAATAAAATGCATGGACATTTCTCGTATTTCTTCTTGAACTACTTGTAACTGTGTTGTACTGAAAAGCTTTTCCTTAACAGCATATCAGTCACTGAACTTTACTGATGGCATAAGTCATTTTTTTGCACTTTTAATATAAGCACTGTTTGTGGCATGACACATTTGATGAGTTTTGAAATTTAAATTCTGCTGGATAATTCACACATAATTATTTCGGTACCCTTTTTAAAAATAGCATCTAAAGCTGTCATGCTCAGGAGTGCCATAAAACATCAGCTGTACTTGAACAAAAAGTCTGACTGATGGAAATAATTATACACTTTGACAATATGAGACGTGACACAATGAAATCAGTCTCTCGTCAAATTTTGAGTGTATGGAGTGGCATCAGTGTTAAAGGTTACAATGTATTCATTTCCTTCCCTTTCAGTGTGTGAAAAAATGATTGTTCTACCTTAATTAAAAGTTGAGCTGTTGGCAATTAAAGACAATAGGAGTCACCTGTTGCTGCAGCTGAATTTACTGAGAAAAAGGCTGATCACTTTTAAAAATCCTTCTTGGTGGGGGGGAGGGGGGGGGGGGTCCTCAAAATAAGGTTTTGGGACT